>JAMKQA010001785.1:0-22473 GCA_024699735.1 Posidonia australis | reverse complement strand
TTCATAACACATTATTAGTGTTCTATTTCAAAACTCTTTCCAATTTTTCAAATACCATTTTCCATTTCATTCTTTTCGTTGCAGGACTCTGTTTCCTTGCAACACTTGACCCTCCACTGGGGTCCCAACTCAAGTCATTAAAACCACATATAAAACCATAAATTGGGTCTCATGTTCAAAACCACACAAAATCATCTTTTCATTCATTGTAGGGTCAAAACTCGAAACCACACCTAAATCCATTTATTTGGGGTTCCACATGTCTCAATGTTGTTACACGGGACAAACATCATTCACATAAACTTACCATACCATAACAAATACTTAACATTCATTAAAAATCACATTTTAACCTCTCAAAAATAAAGCAAAAACGGCATACCGAATTTTCAATTTGGTATTCCGAAATTTCCTGTTTCGGTATACCGAAAATTTTCGGTATGCCGAAACCCCCTGTTTCGGTCGACCGTGAAATTTCGGTCTACCGAAACCCTGAGTCCTGGCCTAATCTGCTAGGATTTCGACCGAATTTTTTCGGTATACCAAATTCTTCGCAGATAGGACACACCCCTATTCAGGCAGCGAAAAATAGTCCGAAGTGGGAGTCCCGATCGGACCTCTCAAACATGCATCATAAATTTCCATAAAATCATGGGATGTAAACCCTCAAGCCTACTTCAAATCCCTCGAACCATTCATGATTTCATCAAACACATAACTTATACGAAAATCACAAGGGGAAAGGGCTCAAGAACGGCTACTGTAACCTTCAACCCTAAAATCACAATTTTCCCCCAAACATGGATCCTAACCGCATGATCTCTACATTCTCATGTAATTCATCACATTTCCATTCATTTCATGATTTTCTACAATTTTCCATGCATTTATCACAATTTTCATGCAATTAATCCTACTGTTAACAAAACACCAAACGGAGGAGAGGAAAGGGGTCGCGTACCTCCGATGGCGCCCTGGTGGTCCTTCCCGCACTCCGGCGAGGCTTCTCCCACCGATGGGCGACACCAAACACTCCTTCCTCAGCTACGCGCACGCCGTTCTTCCTTTCCCCCTTCCTCCTCGCAACACGGCCCTCCCGGACATGCTCGCCTCCACCTCTCCCTCTTATCTCCTCCTCCTCCCGCATCAAGTCAGCCACCCATCGCGTCGGAGACGACGACGAAGCACGGGATGCTGGTGGTAGTGGCACGGGCTGGTGGATGATTTCTGGGGAAGAAGACGAGTGTCGCTTGGGCTCGTGAATGAGAGAAGAGGAAAAGAAAGAAAAGAGGAAAGAACGAGCACGCAAACTGAGGCAACTGTGCATCCTCAAATCGGACTCCACATGGATCTCAAATCACAAGCAGATGCACA
This sequence comes from Posidonia australis, assembly GCA_024699735.1. Classification (NCBI taxonomy): domain Eukaryota; kingdom Viridiplantae; phylum Streptophyta; class Magnoliopsida; order Alismatales; family Posidoniaceae; genus Posidonia; species Posidonia australis. Next base: position 21,099 of record JAMKQA010001785.1, on the reverse strand, counting down.
GAAAACCAACGACAACCTCACACAACCAAGAAACAACAGATTATCCATTAATAAACCATTATACACAATATTGCAAATAATTACATGGTTTATAATAAAAATGGATAATCAGACTCAGATATCACAGTCTAGTTTGTTATATAGTGATTTAAAGGTCCCTAGAGATAAACGTTTTGTTAAAATATTAACGAATTGATCGGATGATGGTGTATAAGGAGTAGGGACTAGAGATGATCCCATTCATCATTGTAACTTTAACATAGTGATAGTTTACCTTAATATTCTTTGTTCACTCATAGAAAACAAGATTATTAGCAATGAATATGGTAATTTGGTTGTCGCAATACATAGACATAGAAAGTTGCATGGTGAAATCCAACTCTGTTAACATATATTTTAGCCATATCATCTCACATGTGCCATAGATCTGTATTAAGCTTCTGTACTTGATTGAAACACCACATTCTGTTTCTTACTTATTGAAGTGTCAAGGTTCCCTTTAATGTAAGTATTGTCGTTAGAAGTGAATTTTCGGTCTTTTTTGTCACTTACATGACTTGAATTCGAGTTTAACCTCAATGTAGAGGTGTAAATGTCAGAAGTGCTATCGAAAAATCTAAACCCTGATCAATTAAAGTGCTTTTGGACTTGTATCCTAGAAGTTCAGAATCCTAGAATAAATCAAGGGCATACTTACTTTGAGACAGAGCTATTTTATCTTTGTTATAAGCAAATTCTAACTGATGGAAGTATCGAAGTCTTCCCCTATCTTTGATGAAAAAGTGTTTCCTAAGATATCCTTTAGACTTAGCAATCCTATTTCTATCACAGCCACTGTTACCTATAGGATAAATACTAAGTGATTTATTGTACAACGTCAAAATCTAGCTCTTATGACAATTTTGTTAAAATTTTCAAACCACACTCTAGAACCTTATTTTAGGCCATAGATGGTTTTCTTGAGGTGACAAATCTTGTTCTTCTCTTAAGCAATATATCCTGAAGGTTGTTCTATAAGCACCTGTTCTATTATATCACAATACAAAAATACATTTTTGACATTCTACTGGTGTAGTTCCCATGCTTGATTGACAGAAATAGACAATGAAACTCGAATTGAATTCAATCTCACTATAGGAGAAAAGGTCTAACTTAGTCAACATTAATGGTCTGCGTGAATCCTTTTACAACTAAATATGCTTTGTACCTATCAAAAGAGTAGTCTGGTTTGTATTTGATGGTATAAATCCATTGACATCCAACAACTGTAGCATCATTTAGGGTAATCAGCTTCTAAGTATTCTATGATAGTAATGCCTGTAACTTCATATCCATAGTAGCTTTCGAATGTGGTATTGTCATAGTTTTTGTGTAGTTCTTGAGAATATACTAAGAGGAAATGGACAAGGCAAATTGACAAAATATAAGGTGAACACAATTATATGAAACAAAATGTGAAATAGGATAAATAATAACAAATTGTTTACCTTATGAAGAGCAATAAGAATATCAAAATCTAAAGAACTTGAATCTGTTGGCGTAGGAGTTGTATTAGCTTGAGTTGAAACCAATGGCCATACCCTAAGGCAACAAGTATATACTGGAAAAGGACAAGTAGGAGCTATCGAAGTATCATAAGTACTCTCAATGACAGAATTTTCAACAAAAGTGAGAAGAATAACTGTAACTTGAATATTTGTTGGAGAAGTAGAGGCAAAATAAGATGTGAATTCAAAGAAGGTATTATCGGTAGAAGTAAAATATTGCCTAGTGGTCAGATCATAGCATTGATATTACCATTAAGTTCCACAAAAATACACTTGATAGAACGAAGGTATAATTTATGTAGGTTAGGAGATAAATTCTGCACAAAACACACTCAAAGACTGTAAAAGGTAAGTAAAGAAAAGAAAGAGAAGGACATAGCCTCCGAAAGGGTATTTCATTGTGAAGGACAGTTAAAGGCATTCTATTATTGAGATAGGAGACAGTCAAGACCGCATTAGACCAGAGGTATTTAAGAACTTTCATTTGTTGCATGAGTACGAGTGACATCAATGTTATGTTTGTGTTTTCTTTCAGTAATATTATTTTTTTGAGAGATGTGGAGGCAAGATGCTTGATGTATAATATTTTCAAGGAAGCATAAAAATTAGTAATATCATTTTAGACAAATTTCGTAGCATTATCAGTTCAAAACAATCATGTAGTAGTAGAAAACTAGGTTTTTATTTCAACAAATTTTTTTTGAACAATAGCAGACACATGAGCTTTGTTTTCAATAAACACAATGTAGTACTTATGATCCGACACAGAAGACACATGACACGGATCTTAGATATTTGAGTGGATCAACCCAAAAAGATCATAACTCACAGAACAAATTTGACTACGGTAACTAACACGACGATATTTACTTAACTGACAAAACTCACACTCAAAAGATTCTATAAATATCAAAGGCAAAGTTTGACTTTCGTTTTAGTTATCCTTGGCTTCAAAAGTTTGTTGAAACTTTTGAAACGAAGGATGATCAAAACGAAAGCAACGTTATTAATGTGCGAAGTGACAAGGCGACAACCATGAGCGCCTAGGCACCCAAAATTAATCAATTTATTTATTTTTCATATTTGTATATACACTTAGACGTAAACAAAATAACACATTGTTAAATAGTGTCATGCATTAATATGCCTACTTTAAACTTAAGAAAACATTAATTAACATTATCAATATGTAAAATACAATATTTAAACAATAAATAAGGTAAACACAATATTTAGAAGTCACAAATTAACTTGTAAACAAAGTCAATACTTAATAACAAAAACAAAAAGGTCCAAATGAAACTACAATAAAAAGGTCAAACAAATGAGATCCCATGATCTCATTCACTTTCTCTATCATTTAATGAGTCATCAAAGTGTTTTCCAAAGTTGAGATCCTCATCTTGCCCTTCTTCTTCATAAGTTTCTTCCTCTTCGTTTTCTTCACTTTCTTCCCATTCTTTTTCTTCTACTATGGGTTGTTTACCTTTCCTTGAATATATTTTTACAATATTTCCGCATCCCTTTGCACGTCCATGGCCTCTTGTTGATGGAGAAGTTGATAAAGCTTGTGTTACTTGTGTACTCTTCACTTTTTTAGTACGATCCAAGTTGAATTTAGAAGTTCCAATAGCCGTATCAACTTGTGTCCATCCTTTCCATACATAAACTCATTTGCCACAACTAATAATACAAAAAACAACTAAAAATCAACATTTAAAATTCATAAAGAACATTAGTAAGGTTTAGAGAAGAAAATGTTTAAACAACCCTTTCTCCAAAAAAAGAACAAAGATTATCATCTGCTATAAACACAGAAGGAGTAAATGATGCACTAGAAAGGAAAACAAAAAGGTCTCGAATATCTGTTACATGAGTGGAAGTACATGAATATAATACCCAAGAATTGTCTGTAGAGGTTAGAAAGACACTAATACCTCATGTGGTTGCATGGGAAGTCATGAACAATGTTTGACTGCCCTGAAATTATAGGTAATGGTCGTACTTAGCTTGAGAGATAGTGACTGTATCAAACCTACATGTGGTCTTAGAGGAGTTGTCTATAGGAGTCATGGCATTTTGAGCCTAGACTTGTCGAATTTGTCACAACACTTTTCAGAAATGTGATTGATGCACTCACAATGATCACACTTGCGGTTCCCACGTCCTCCACCACATCCTTTTCCTGAATCACGTCCTCGACTACTTCTACGATCGTAATTGATCGTGACTGACTAATTGACGAGGGAGGTAGTAGTCCTAGTAGAGATAAGAAGAACGTAAGAAAACGGAGAGGACAAGGATGGACAATGTCACCTCCAAGAACTTGTCCATAAATCTGGGAAGCGATCTTGGATTGTAAAGCGAAGAGAAACTTTGTAACTGCTAACTCTTTACGATATTCCTTCAATGTCTGTGTATCGAGAACAATAAGTTGATGAATATTCAACTCATTAATAAGAGCACGTAGAGATGTATATAGGTCTTGAACAGAGTAATTTCCTTGTTGAAGGAAGAATTGCTCATAATTCTTAAATGCGTAGAGATGTATATAGACCTTGAATAGAGTAGTCCCCTTTGTTGAAGGAAGAACTGCTCATAAATCTCAAATACGTGTGATATATTTCTCATGTCCATGTCTCTTTCAATGTACCTTAGATTTTCTTGGTTAGGGTGAAGAACATCATGATAACAACAATATTTTCTTCCATATTGTTGACAAGTTGGGAAATTCCGTCACAATATGTAACAAACCGGTCATCATAGGTGGGATCTCTTAGAGAACTTGGATCCTCAATAATGTGCTTTGTCTTTCAGTGAGCACCAAGGAAAATAGTGAAGGTCTTTAACTAAAGAAGATAATTCTTGTCATTGAGTTTCATAATAGTACCATGCAAATTCAAAGTCATGCATCTTGCGGTGTGGTTGGCGACGGATTCGCGAAGGAATATGCCATTACAGAGGATAACGAAGGTAATAGGCAAAGAAATGGACAGTTATAACAGACAGGTAGGTAATACAGGACCGCTCATGACATAGAAGGGGTGCCTATATCATGGAGGAAGATGAGAAACGAAGGAAAAAAGAGAACCCATCGGTTTATACAACCAACAAGAACAACAGCAGGTCGGTCCTGCATAGGTAGGAATCGACGATTGGGTGGAAAGAGGTGGCGAAATGGCTGACAACGATGGGATGGGGTGGATGGCGATAATTGAGTTTAGGGTTAGGTTTTTTTTATTAGGCATGTACTTTTGATACCATGAAGAGAAAAAAGAAATAATAGATTGATTGTAGTGCATTAAGGGTTCTCTTGTATATATAGGATGACACAAAGATAAACAGATAATAAAAAGATAAACAGATAACACAAAGATCCATTTAAAGATCCATCTACTCTAATAGAGAAGTCTACGTGAATAACCATAATCTGCATCATCCCTCAAGTTGATAACTTGGAGACAACTTGGTATGGAGACCACAAAGGTAATACACAGTTAGAATGCATCAACTAGCAACACATGTCAAAAAATGTGGTAGTGTAAAAATTAGATAAGATGCTAATAAATGTTGGAGGAAGTGAATCTATCTTTAAAAATAATTATTTGTTTTGATGTCTATCAAAATTCTACCAATTTTGCTTTGAAATTGAATACTAAAATAGGAACTGAACATAAACAACAAATAGATGTTGGTTGGAAAAGTTAAGGTATTAGTTCTGTTAGAATAAATGGATCATTATATGGATCTTTATGTTATCCAGTTAATAGGTTACTTGTAGGTTAAATGTATCTTCTCCTATATATAGGAGATTGTAATCCTTTGTTATGAAATAATATAGTGGTTTTTCTTTCTCATTCCACATGATCTCAGAGCACAGGGAAAAATCTAGGGTTTGAAAGAAAGTGAGAGTAGCCGTCGTCGGCGGATCTTCGCCACCGTACTACCGTCGACAGTGGTGGATCCATCGGAAAACCTTCCCTTTCTTATCCTCTTCCACCACCATCGAGTTCTCTCTTCCTCCCATCAACCATTGGCCACCGTCCTTGCCGTCGGTCACCCATCTCCAGCCACCTCTCGTCGTTGCTGCCGTCTTCTCAGTCCGTCTCTGCCTCCTGCGCAGCTTGCCGTTTAGAGCCGTTGCGGATCTAGAGCCGTCATCAGCTGCCGTCGGGCCTGTCTAAGCCGTTTACCGATGTCGCTGGGCCTGTCCAGGCCATCTGTCGGTTCTGTCGGCTCCGTCTAGGCCTCCCGCCAGTCCCGCAAGGCCCGTCCAAGCCATCCACTGCTCCCGCCGGTCTCTCTTTCTCGTGCCCTCGTCTCCTTCGTCGTCTTTCCCATGTCGTCTGGCCAATCCAAGTCTTCGTCGGGTCCGTCCAGTCTTCCAGACGTCCGTCGGTTTCGTCCAGGCCGGTTCAGGCCTCTGCCAACACCGTCGGGGAAGGAGGGAGAGGAAGAGAGGGAGAAGAGGGGGAGAGGATGTGTACCATCGTCCAGTTTGGTCGTCGCCTCCTTCCAGCCAGGTCGTCGTCCTCGTCGTTGCTCCTTGAGGTGAAGGGAAGAAGAAGACGAGCAGGAAAGAAAAGAAGGGGAGAATGAGAAAAAAAAGAAGAAAAGTGAAAGAAATAAAAAAGAGAGTAAAAAGGAAAAAAAAAGAGGAAAAGAGGAAGATAAAAAGTGAAAAAAAAAAGAAAAAAAGAGAGAACGTGAGTTGGGAAAAAAAAAAGAGAAAAGTGAAATAAGAATGTGTGAGAAGAAGATGAGGGAAAAAAAACTTGTTTTAGATGATTTTCAGACGTTGTCTCTGTTGTGTGGACATATCACGTCCACACATGTTGGTGTAGCAGTCCAGCTACTTATTGACGTTTCTAATCTTACGTCGTCTCCGTTGTGTGGACCTGTCAAGTCCACGTGTTGATGTGGTAGTCCGACTGTCCCGTTAGTATTTTTTTTTTATCAAGTTTTCTTCTTCGTATCCATTTATATAACAAGCTATGCATGTTAGATGTTCTAGTTTGAGGGGGAGTGTTAGAATAAATGGATCTTTATATGGATCTTTATGTTATCCAGTTAATAGGTTACTTGTAGGTTAAGTATATCTTCTCTTATATATAGGAGATTGTAATCCTTTGTTATGAAATAATATAGTGGTCTTTCTCCGTATGAATTAAATATCATACTAAACATGGAATTTGAGTGGAAATGGCCATATGCTTGCAAGTTCTAAAAGTAAATTGAAAGAATGTTGTTGATTCATGATTTTAAATGTTTTATTCATCAATTAATTTATTTTCAGTTGGACTTTTATAATTTTCTGTTCTCATTTAAGTGCAGGGAATAGATGCACTTGGCTTAGCGGCAGTGGGTAGCGTTGCACTTGCTGCTGCTTCAAGTTTGCCATTTGTTGTTTCTTTTCCAACTTCAGTACTGTCTGATGAAGATACTGAAAACTTAAGAAATTTGCGCCGTTTAATGCTATTACTTTCAATTCTTCAGAAGACAGAGAAATTGGAAATGGTAGGTATTCCCTTCTTACTGAATCTTCACCTATTTACAAGATTAATCATAGATATCTATAGCATCATTAAATTGTTGGTAATCAGAGATTCTGCAATTATTTAACCTAATGTTTGTCGAAAATACGTAAGTGCTTCAGAGATTGGAGATCATGTGCATTTCCGATTCAGCTATTCTTTGCATTTATGTTAAAAATTCTGGCAAAAGACAGTATTTTGAAATGGAGGTCATGATTTAGTTTTCTTTTACCTGTTGGTGAGTTGGAGGGGATATTCGTTCCAAATTCTGAATTCTGAACTAAAATTTGGAATTCCCTCCTTGCCCCCATTTTTCCATGGTCACTAAAGCCCCCCATTTTATTGATAGGATGCAAGATCAGCTAACTGTAAAGTTTGTTCATTTCTTAGTTTTCAATTGGATCATTATGGCCAACCGTATATGGCTGAGCTTCTTTACTGTAAATATTATCGTAAAAGAATGTAGGAATCTTGCTTTCGAAACAACAGCAATAGATTGCCTCATTGACACAACACCTATTATTTTGAAGTTCAGGAAATTATTTATTATTCGTCCTATTATTTATCTATGTTTCAGTTTTTTTTCCTATTATTTCTTTATTTTTCTGAATTTTACTTTAAAATGTCAAAACATAACTTCCCATCAAAAATGTGAAAAAAGTAGAGAGTAAATTTAAATAGAAATCCTCCTGAATGATGTTAACGAGTCACGTAATTGATTTAGCAAGTAGCATCCTATTGGGGGTTGGGTGCTTCACTTGATCCCCTCAAACCTCAATCATCAAACTCCTTGTACAGAGGCTCATGAAACCAAAAACCATGTACACCTGGCACATGAAATTGCACGTTATTATTCCCTTGCCCTATTGTCTCACTTTAAGCCTAACAATTGTTCGGCTTGTTACTTTTCTCTTTGTTCTTTAACCTTTTTGCACTCTTTTCAATCATTTAGGCGGTTGCTGGCATGATGAATATTGTAATAGTAAATTGTCATGTTATAATTGCAACCATGTTGTTATCGTTGTCATTGGCTTTGTGTAGTTCAGTTGTTCAGGCATCTGGTGGCACAATTTGTATGTAACATGTTGGGATTATTTTGCATTTCCCTTGTAATAGTTGTACCTCATTGTATATAATGTTCATGTGTTTAGTGGCATTTAATGTTGTAATTACCTGAATTTGACATATATATATTCATTTGCTATGCTTCCTGCATGTTTCTTTCAGAGCATTAATGATACAAATGTGGAGGAAAGAAAAGGGTATATCGATGAGGCATCACTTGTTCTTTCTCAAATGACGTCTTTCCAGGACATACTACCTGTTCTGTCCATCATTCCTGAGGTAAGAACTTGGATATTTATGGCCCATGTATGTACTCATCCGTAAATGTATAAAGATTATAGACGTTTGCCCATGAATATTTGGATAGGTTAATACTTATTCCAAATGCATGTTAACACAATGGCATATACCAAATGCAATTGCAATATAAAAAAGATACTAGTCACTAATCACTATAACACTAGAATATATGAGATGCTATAAGTAGTTGTCATCATGTTTGTATTTTTTTGTTTCACGTAAATTTAAACTGTTTGATTTTTATTCAACCTTTTCTACTGACTAGTAGACCCAAGTCCCAAACACGTGCTTTTCACAATTAAAATAAAATAAAAAATTAAATAATAACATATGTCACTTTTACTTTATTCTTCTTGTTTCTGAATGAAGATTGAAAATAAAAATGAATCTAAATAATTATTAGTTAGTTTCTTGTTATCGAAGAAATAACAAAGAAAAAGAAGTGATTTCTTATTGAATATCAAAAGTTTGACAGTTTAGAGCATTACATTCATAATTTTCTATAAATTTAATTCATTGCATTGAATTTGTAGGACTTCACAAGCTACATGATAATTAAGTTGCCAACAACTCATTATATGACTTATTTTGATTTGATATGAACGAAGAGAATCCATTTGTCATGTCATGCTTTTGTTATATATTATAGATTTCTTGTCAACATTAAAACCATAGCCAAAACATTATTTTTCAAAAGAAAAACTTGGAAATACTAGTTTGGAAACTAATGTTTTGTATGAAACTAGATATTACAATTTTTTGTCAACAGTTATTTTAGTTCAAAACTACACAAAAATTGCTAACTATTTTAAATTAGATCCATTTGGAACTACTTCTCAAAACAATTATTATTATTATTATTATTTATATTATAAAGATATAATATTTTAATATTAAGGAAATTATTCCTTCTAGAGTGTTTCTTTGGAATTTTTGAAGTCCGATTGGACATATGAGAGTGTTATTCCTATCTACACGAAATTCTCTTCAATTTGAGATTTGCCAAAATCTATAGTTCTAAAAGGACCATTAGAATACAAGAATTTGCCTTTTCATGTTAGATTAACATTGCTAAAATACGTAAGGTACAAATTTATAGATATCTTTTCCTTTTTTACTTGATTATCTTAATAAGAATGCCTTATTGACAAAACTAAGCTTATTGATGCATCCATTTCTTAAGGCTGGACTAGTTTTATGGTATTGTTGTATTCTGCAGCTACCATCAGAAGTGCAACAACAATTGGTTCTTCTACCGACAGATCTAACGAGAAAGTTGGTTTCTCGTGCAGCTGCAAGAACCATCACGAGAATTTTCCTATGAAATTTTGCACATACGTAGTGACCATTTGTGAAACAAGAAAAAATTGCAACTTGTAACCTAATTATTTTAAATCACATTTAACATACACGTATAGAATTTTATTGTAATATTTGCATTCATTCACGTCACATCACTGAGATTCGTTTGTAATTCACTGGGCTTTCAACATTTGCATATTCAGCTCTTGAGAAAGCCTAGACAGTTGGATGTATCTTTATTTTTTAACGGGAACTAAAGTTGCGTTTCATTGATTTTTTCGAAAGAATATTTACTTTTTCTATTTTATTAAGCATTAAGTGATGTAGTGGCTTCTTTCCTCAGAAAGCAGAACTCAATAGGCAACTGATTTCTCACGTATAGCGCATCAGTCTTTTTTCCCCCCTTTTTTTTTTTTGGTACATCAGACCCATTCAAGGTGTTGGCTGGGGGAAAACAATTGGACAGCATTTGTTGATAATTTCAGAATTGTTGTTTAATCAAGGATTACCAAAAACAAATATACAATTCTAATTATAAAACAAGATGTACCATGAGCTCATAGTTCAATTGGGTTCAAATCCACTAGTAATTCATTCTTGATAAGATTTTCGAGGTTAACATTGGTAGATCAAACCTTGCCGTCCGTGCTTTAGGAGATGCGACATGATATAACAAATATTAATCCAGCAGATAAAGATGTACCCGTCCAAAGAACATATTTTTACAGAAAAGAAATGGATTCAAAAAAAGACAACAATGGAATAAATTATACATACGAGAGACAATCCAGGAGATTCCAAGAACCATCGGTTTCCACGACAGCAAAATGTTCGAGTGCAATACAAATTTCGGTCTCGCTAGGGAATGCCCCTTAAACCCAATCTAAGTATGAGACAACAAATTAGATTTATATTTCCTAAATGATTGGAAGCTACTCGTATAACTACAATAAATAATATTTACTCCTCTACAAATAAATAAACTCAATTATTCTTGAGATAATCTACACATACTAAGGGGGCTCCCCAAATCAAATTGGAGGGACAGCCAAATACCACGTCGGCTGTCCTCTCATTTGGTAAGAAACTTTTATTCTCGTATGCCATCCCACGCTAATCCTAACAGCATCAGGTCAATCTTTCCAACATTAAGTCGAGTCTCACGCAGCATCCCTGGAGAATTGGACCTCTTCACGCTGATTTGTCATGAGGAAATCCTTCATCCTAATAACGGTCTGCACCAACCAAGATAGAAGATTGCATGCAACCTAAGTAAACCATTGAACACTTCATAGTTAAAATTATCAAGATGATAGATAATAATTAAGATACCTCAATTGCAATGGCAGTTGGTGTAAGTGTGATGACATCTTCTTTGCCTGCAATATCTACAGAAAACACAGAGTCATTAAACAGACAGGTATAGAATGCAGAACCCCTTCTGCACAAACCATCCCAAGACAGCATGAGCTGTTGCATTTAGCTATTAATATAGAAATTTCTGTGTTTGGAGTGAGCACAATTATTGAATATGATTACGGTTGGATTGAGGAAGAGAATTATTATCCCCTAATTGTGATATTCAATACGAAGATAGCATTTTGGAGTGGGTATATTTTCCCAAGGTTAAAGTTGCGGTTAACTACTATACCAAAATTTACCCAAATTTTAACGATAGAAATCCAGATGGTAACAGGTTATGTGGAAAATGACGGATTCAGTTTATAAGAAAGCATAAGACAGGGAAAGGAACTGTAAAACCAATAGCACAAAAAGATGACATGGATTATGAGGTGATTTTTTAAAAGGCCTATAGCATACGATTCTTTTGGAAGGGCAAAGGTTTGCATGAAATAAAAAGGTGATGCTTACGTTGGAGGGAGACTCTAGCATCAGCATTTTCATAGGCATCACCTCTTTCTTCAAATAGTGCATTAAGCCGCCTAAATGCCTGTAGGAAAATCCAGACATGTTACAGACCATCTCCATTTAGAAACTTATGTGCAAAAAACACCTTTGCATTCATCTAATAGCAATACTAATATGTGTTGACAGAAAGCAGAAAGTACAGAGATGTGGTTGAAACTTTCAAGTCTCTTTCTCTTTCCATTTTTCAGCTTCAGTTCTTGATGCCTGAGTGTATGCATGTCATATAAATATGGTACCTGTGTGTATGCATCTCCAGATTTTTGATGCAAAAGGGGGCGAGATGCAGTTCCTACAGCAGCAATTCTCCATGCTAGAGCTTCCAATGGCACATCTAACCACACTGTGACACCTTTTTTCATGTATTTCCTGAAATGTAAGACAACTTGACATATAATTTATACAAACAACTCAGATATTAGATGCATTTATTTACATGAATGCTGTATGATTTTCCCCTAAATATTGAAGATATATTCCAATACTCTACCAATTGATTGGCCGTGTTACAGCACCACCTCCAGTAGCAACAACCAACTGCTGCATTGTTGACAAGTCCTTCAACACCTTGCTCTATAGAAGGATAAAAATTATGTCAGGAGACAATTAAAATTGATAGAATAAAAAAAAGGTCAGATATAATGAAAGAAGAAATTTCTCAAAACAATGACGTCATTAGATAGAAGCGAGAACAATTCCTTTACTCTTTTAAACAATAGGAAGAGAAAAACAAATGGCATCAAAACAAGATGATTTTAGTCTTATAAAAAAAGAAAAGAGCGAAAAAGAAAACTCTGAAGTTTTAGACAGGGTAGCATTTAGGCAGATAGAACAAATGATTTCTACTGACTCTCTCAGCATACAATATGAAGCACTGATGACTACAATCTATTAAATGCTTTTTGGGGTTAAGGGATGGGAGACAGTGGGACTACCCTAAATCCATTAAGAAAAGTGGGAATACTTTCTATGACTACTAAATTTGGGAAACTTAAAAAGAGGCATTTGGCTATCAACGAGATTCCAGTGAGATAAATAATTAATACAAGAAAGGTAGATACAAACGTATTACCTCGTTGTCCCTGAAAAACTCTTCACCATGCTCCTCAAAAATTTGAGCCACAGAGGTTGCACCAACAGCCTGCTCTATTAACCAATCACTGAAACATTATCCAAACAGACAAACACGCTTACTGATAATCTTCAAATACCATGAAACACTACTTGAGTAGTGGTCACTAAAATGATACCAAAATCTGAAAGATTTCGGTTACATTAAAATAATATGTAACACAAACCAGTCCAAGAAAGTATAGTCTAATGTTTCTGACAAAATCTTCGCAACTGTTGTTTTCCCAGATCCCATCATTCCTGCAGTCCAAATCAAATTAACCTTTAGTCTTGCTATCCTACTGTCTGGTTCTTCGTTCGAAAACACAATAAAGCTTTTGGGATAAGTATATGACATTTCTTTTTGAAAAGTGAGGTAGGATGGTTCTAATTGAGAAATAATAAGCATCATCCAAGATATGCAATCATTACAATAAAAAATGGTAAATAAAAAGCTAAAGTAATAAAATATTCAACAAATAAAAGCTGTATTCCAGTTCATAATTAGGTTTCTTGCTAGAAGAAGAACCTCATCATCCACTAGCGCACTACCCCTGAAATTAACCTCATTTTGGTAATGCCAAATGGCACATAAGATAGCATGAATTTGCAGCAGCAATTTGTGCTTGTGATCATCCAGTTTCCCAGGCAATTGTTGGCAAATATCCTCCCGTAAGTTCTAAAGGGAAACATCAACCTGAACAAAGCCAGTGATGCTCAGAATCAGTGAAGACCAAACACCAAAGCTAACAGAGCAGATCGCCGATCCACACAATGAGCATACTAGGTCCCAATCTCCAGCCCATCAGCTTCGGTGGACCTTGATGACACGTTCTCTGCATACAAGTGAAACAAATATCCAGACTTTCATTGGAGAGTGGCATTTCCAGACCATTATGTGATGAACCCATTTCTGAGATGGAGGATGGAGGGCCCTGTAACTGCTTTGAATGGAAAATTCTCCCAACTTTTCCAACTGCCATCTTGGTAAATCCCTCATCTTCTGGATGCAGATCACTGCCACTTCTAACTCAGAATTCCTAAGATGCTAATGGAAATTAAGATTCCATCCCCTCTTCCTGCCTCAGTTCCTTCAGGATTCAGAGATATGCTCAGCAACCTTGAAAATTCTTGGCCCAAAACAATGAGCCATGGGTCACGCTAAAACAAGGCTAGCATCAGAACCCAAGGTGAAGCTTCTGTAATTCTAAAAAATCCTGCTCATTTTCCACAGGCTGTGCCACAAAGGAGACCATCTTCTCTCAGGCAGGGGGCAACTCTCATCAGAATAATATTTACTATTAATAATGCTCACTCATGGGAGATCAGCAATATTCTCCATTTTCCAAAGCCACTTCAAGATGAGGGGTTTATTAAACTCCCTAATCCTCTGAATGACAAGACCCCCATTTTTGTAAGGCTTGCACACCTCTACCCAAATAACAAGGTGGAACTCCAGTTGTTCACCCAAGATCCTTGCCATCACCATGTCCTCATCTTCTTTTCTATGACATCCATCATGCCAGTTGGTAGCCAAAGCACCAGCATGTGAATTGCTAAGAGAATTTTGAGGAGCGTTAATCTCCCAAAAAGCTTAGAAATCTGTTTTCCATCCTTACAATTTTCTATTGTAATTATTGTTGGGAAAGAAAAGAATATTCCCTTAGGATCTAAAGAAGAAATGAAGGAGAAAGGAATAAACACATGAAGAAAACAGGGATTTACGTGGTTTGACAAATTACCTATGTCCTCGATGGCACTAGGGTTTTTTATTTTTTTTAGAACGTCACAGCGATAGAAAATTACACATGTATCCTTAAAAACTTAAGCACAGAGTAGGAGGCACTATGCCCCGTACCCCCTGCCAACTCAGCACAGAGTTGGATCCACGAGCTCAGGTTCAACATAATCAAACTCTATATATCCACCAATTATTACACAAAAAATGCCATTGTTCGCTATTCAGTGAATGAATCTAGAAAGGAAAAGCAAGAAATGTAAACAGCATATCCTCCATTTTGCAATTCATGAGAATAGCCCAAGAATCTAGCTCCTCCTTGTCCTTATGAATCTCCATTAAACAACTCTTTTGAAGTTGATTTTGAGACAAAAATCATCTGAAAATTTTGAAGAAATTTAAGCCTTATCACTTGTTTCTTGGCGTCTCCACAAAACATAAAAAATTTAAAGGAAATAACATTATATTACTGTTGCAAGGATCAGAAAACTCACCTACAAGATATATGCACTGTCCACTTAGTAAAGGAACAACTTTCTCTGCCTCCCTCTGCAATTAAATCAACAACTTATCCATCAATTGTGCAATAACATCAACAACGCTTTCTAATTTTGCAAAAACTAGCAAGTGTTTGATAAGATCAATGGTGCCTTTGACTCTTAGAGGTTTAGTCAAGTCGCCAGGGAAATAGAAAAAAGATCCTTAGATGGACTTTTACACAATCACATGAAGAAAATTCATGATATTTCCTAGTTAAATCACAATCTTGAATTCTCAATGAATCTGATACATGATTAAGAAAGAGCATATTTCCAATTTATTGACACAGGCCATATCTTCAGAGATGCAAGGCAAATGTTTCCATACCTTTAATATGAGAGCTTCGTTAGTAGAGGCATTAACATTCTCTTGCTCCCAAGCTGAAACTACAAGAAAATGAAGTAATAAGGAAAAAAAACTACACACACCAGAGGGCAAGATAAACCAAAATTTTCATCACATGTAAATTATTCAGTACTCCTTTTTTTCTCTATAAGACTACATTTTATATTCATATTTAACTGTTAGAATAGTTAGGGATGTATTTTATGGTTAAACGAGTTATTGGATATCCGTATATCTATGAGGTGTCTAATACCTATATATATGTAATCCCTACTAATCAATAGAGATAATCTTTATTTTCTCTCATAACATGGTACCAGAGTACAGGGAGAAACCACAAAAAAAAACCCTAACCGCCTGCCACCTTCGTCCTCGCTGCAGGCCGCCGCCTCCACCTCCGCCGGTCGCCGCCCCCGACCGCCTGTCCTACCGTCGGACGTGACCTCCCGCCTTCTCTCTACCCCGGACTCCCTGCCTGCGTGCCCCAAGGCACCTTCCGCCGCTGGCAGGCTCGTACATGGCCTGCAGTCCGCTACCGGTTGTCCAATCGACAGTTCCGCAGCCCGTACGCATGCTCTGCCACCGGTGATGCCCTGTTGCTCCTCCCGTCCCATTGTTAAGGCAGTTCAGCCCTTCTAGGCCATGTTTTAGGTCCTTTTCCGTCTCCAGTTGGTGTTGTGTGTGGATACGTCACATCCACACACCGTGGTGAGCAGTTGGTCCATTTTCTTCGTAGTTTTCAGACCATCTATTTGTGATTCACTACTGAAAATCAGTGATGATGTCGTCTCGTGATTCGTTTATTAAAAACATGAGTGGTACTTCTAAGAAACTCTCTGGTCCTAACTATCATCTGTAGTCCTAGAGTTTCGAGACATTTGTTTTGACACACAGAAAATTGAAGCACTTTACAAATTCTCCTCCGGATGTCAAATCTGAGATTTATGAAGATTGGTTGGCCGATGATGCGGCGGTTATTACTTGGATGGTAAATAGCATGGAGCCTTCTGTTGCACGTGGTGTCATATCATTGCGGCCAGCAAAGAAGATTTGGAATACCCTCTGAATCACATATGGGCATGAAAAAAATATTTCCAGAGTCTGTGAGATTTATGAGCAACTTTTCACTTTACGGTAGGGGGACAGATCTGTCAAGGATTTCTTCACTGTTCTTCGAGCTTTACTGGAGGAGTTGGATGTTCATCAGCCTTTGACAGTTGATATCACCTGCTTACGTTAGTACCGTGAAGAATCAACGGTTGCTGTGTTTCTCTCTGCCTTGAATCCCGATCTCAGTTCACAAATTTGGGAACAGGTACTGGCTGTCGATGTATTACCAGATCTTCATATCACATTCAGCAAGGCTATGCGGGTGTTTACCGCTACTTCTCATACAGTGTCAGAGCCTTCTGCTATGACGGCCACCCGTGGACGTGGACGTGGTGGTGCTCGAGGAGGAAGTGGTCGTGGTGATACCGGAGGACGGCCACGTTGTACACACTGTGGACGATTGGGTCACCGAGTTAAGCGATGCTGGGATATTATTGGTCGTCATCAGACGGCTAATGTTACTACAGAGGCCCCTATATCTGCTGCTACCACTGAACCACAGACATTCACTGTATCACAGGCCGATTACGAGCGACTTCAGCAGCTAAAGGTCACTGACTCCACAGCCACAGCCACACATGCCAGCACTTCAGGTACTCGTAGTTTGGTTACACAATTGTCCCAGTTATGTGATATTCAGACCGTCGCAATTGTTGATGGCCGAACTTACCCAGTTTTTGGTGAAGGGGTGGTCCACGCCTCTTCACAGTTATCACTTGAGAATGTCCTTTTTGTGCCTGATTTCCCTGTCAATTTATTGTCCATTAGTGCTATTACAAAACAACTAAAATGTAAGCACCATCGTTCTCATCAGAAACTCCAGCAGGCCTTACTGTAGCAGTCTCTGTCTCATTTTGATTGTGCGTCGTATCAATTAGGTAAGCACCATCGTGCTTCGTTTAAACAGTTGAGTCTTGTGTCTAGTAGCACAGCATTCGAGTTGGTTCATTGTGATATGTGGGGTCCATCTAGAGTCCAGTCTGTGTCGGGTCATAGGTACTACGTTGTTTTTGTTGATGATTTTTTTCGAGTGTCCTAAGTATATTTGTTAAAAGATCGAAGTCATATTCATGATGTATTCAGAAATTTTCTTAATGAAATAAAGAATCATTTCCATGTGACTCCTAAGTTTTTGAGAACTGACAATGCACTTGAGTTCATGTATTCTAACATCACTTCTATGTGTGCTTCACTGGGTATCATCCATCAAACATTCTATCCTCATACCTCACAGCAAAATGGGGTTGCAGAACGTAAGCATAGGCACATTCTAGATATCACTCGTACACTTGTGGTGCATATGCAGGTTCCAAATCATCTTTGGGCTGATGCTGTGCTTACAGCCACCTATCTTATCAACAGGATACCTGCTACCCTACTTGGTGGAGAGGTTCCACTTCGTCGTCTGCAACCAGAATCCACTTTATTTAGTCTGACACCGAGGGTGTTTGGGTGTGTGGCCTTTGTTCAGGATTTTTCCCCTGGGTTGGACAAGCTGTCTCCACGTGTAATAAAATGTGTTTTTGTCGGTTATTCGCGAACTCAAAGGAGTTATTGGTGTTTTCATCCTACGTTTCTGCAGATGTTACTTTCTTTGAGTTTGAGCAGTGTTCCTCCACCGTCCAGTATGTCTGTCCCTGTTCCCTCAGTTGTCGAGTTGCAACATGCTGATCCTCAGTCTACACCACCTGTTCCACCACCAATTTCTTCGTCCTTGCAGGTGTATCGCCGACGACAGCATCCTCCAGGACCTCCTCACGATGGACCATCCTCCTCTGCTGATGCAAATCCGCCCACCAGTTTCTCAGACATGCCTATAATCCTTCAGAAAGGTACTTGTTCATGTACAGTTCATTCTATTTCTCATTTTGTATCTTATGATGCTCTACATCTTCGTTTCCGTAGTTTTACCTTGTCCCTTCTCTCTCAAACTATTCCCAGGCATTATGAGGAGGCACTTTCTCTTCCACATTGGAAGGCTGCTATGGATGAAGAGATTGAGGTACTTACTAGTCGTGGTACATGGGAGTTAGTGGCCCGTACTGCTGGGGCTACAGTGGTCACCTGCAAATGGGTCTATACTATGAAATACAAAGCAGATGTTAGCATTGACAGATACAAGACTAGACTGGTTGCTCAGGGTTTTACTCAGACATATGGCATTGATTACAAGGAGACTTTTTCACCGATTGCTCGTCTCAATTCTATTTAGGTGCTGTTGTTTCTTGCATTGAATAATTCCTGGAATATGTGTCAGCTTGATGTCAAGAATGCCTTCCTCTATGGAGATCTGATTGAGACAGTCTTGATGGAACACCCTTCAGGGTATGTTGCTCAGGGGGAGTATTGTGTGTGCAGATTATGGAAGGCCATCTATGGGCTAAAGCAAAGTCCCAAGACGTGGTTCGAGAAGTTTAGCCAGGTGGTACTTGATGGTGGTTTTCAGCAGTGTGCAGTGGACCACTTAGTGTTTTACAGGCGCATAGGTCATGGATGTGTCATACTGGCTGTATATGTGGATGATATTCTAGTGACTAGGAGTGATACAGAAGGAATTACAAAGGTAAAGACCCATCTTCATAGACACTTTGTGACCAAAGACATGGGAAAGCCTCGTTATTTTCCGGGGATCGAGTTTGCCTATGAACATGGTAGGATGACTTTATCACAGAGGAAGTATGCATTTGATCTCTTAGAGGAGACAGACCTTCTGGGATGCAAACTAGAAAGCACCCCTATCGAGCAGTTACCACCTTTTTGGGATAGCAGTTCAGAGCTACTGGAGGATCCTGATCAATACCGGAGGCTGATTGACAAACTCATTTACTTGACGAATACGCGACCTGATATTTCTTATACAGTTAGTCTTCTGAACTAATTTATGCATGAGCCTAGGAGGGTACACTGGACAAGTGCTTTTCGGGTTTTATCTTATGTGAAAGGGGCGCCAGGAAAGGGTCTAGTATACAGGAAAAATAATCACAACAGAGTTGAGGCCTACTCAGATTCAGGATATGTAGGTGATAGAGGTGACAGAAAATCTACGTCCGGTTTTTGTATTTATGTGGGAGGCAATTTGGTCACTTGGCAAAGCAAGAAACAAAATGTGGTGTCCAGGTATAGTGTAGAGGCGGAGTACAGATCTATGGCTCAGACTACGTGTGAGATGATGTGGGTGAAGTCACTGCTTGAGCAGCTTGGGTGTGATGTTGAGGTGCCTATGTCTATAAGGTGTGATAATCAAGATACAATCTTTATTGCAAACAATCTCACTTTTCATGAAAGGACAAAGCACATCAAGGTTGACTGCCACTTTGTGAGAGATCTGGTTATAAATGGAGTTATATCTACTCCATATACGCACTCTTCAGAGCAACTAGCAGATATATTCACCAAAGGTCTTGCAGTGGGTGTGTTTGAGTCTTTATGTGACAAGCTGGGCATGGTTGATATGTATGCTCTAGCTTGAAGGGGAGTGTTAGAATAGTTAGGGATGTATTTTATGGTTAAATGGGTTATTGGATATTCGTATATCTAAGGGGTGTCTAATACCTATATCTATGTAATCCCTACTAATCAATAGAGATGATCTTTGTTTTCTCTCATAACATTAACATTGATTTATAAGCATGTTACCTACTTACCTGCTATTCCCTTGAGATAATAGAGATTTATGGAAACTTAGAAAAAAAAAAAAAATCAAAATTTCACTTAATTCAGGTCACCCTGTAAAGCTATAGCTCACTATATTATCCAAGAGAAAAACTGGTGTTGCAACCCTTTTTTTGCAATGACAATCATATATATGCATGCAAATTCTATTATTCTCAGACAGTTGTGTTGTCAGATGCTAATACAAGCAGCTTTATGTTCAACTTACAGAGCATGATATTGCCTATTTAGTACAGGGATGAACACAGTTTAAAACCAAGAGAGTCATGTCATATGAGTATGATCAGGGGCGGAGGGAGGGGGTGTTAGGCAAGGGCAGTTGGCTCCCATACTTTAAAAAAAATCTTATTACTTTACCTTATTCACAAATTAAAAAATTAAAGGGGCAATGTAAACTGCCCCTCTTATTTAAATTTGAATTTCAATATCATACAAATATTAAAAAGACTTAAAACTATCATGAAAATTTACAAACAAAAACGTTATAACCCCACATGTCTCCATTACAGCACCAAACCTTAAAAAAACCCTTTCTAAAAATTCTACCTTTGCTCCTATGCCTCCTCCACCTTTGGCACCCCTCTTGCCCCACCATCACCTTGCTGAGTCACTGCTTGCTCCATCCCTGCTACGGTGTCGGCGTCATCGACACCCCCTCCCCAGTCACCGGCAAACTATGCCCCCTTCACCTCCAACCCCCCTACTTTCCCTACCTTTGCTTTACTGCTTGCTCAATCTCCATTGTGACATTGGTATCACAGACTTATTTTTTCTTTTCCTATGAATTCATTGATCCTTGTTACCTTTTATCTTCTGGTACTCTCTCTCTCTCTCTCTCTCTCTCTCTCTCTCTCCCTCTCCCTCTCCCTCTCCCTCTCTCTCCCCCTCTCCCTCTCTCTCTCTCTCTCTC
>JAMKQA010001784.1:0-33762 GCA_024699735.1 Posidonia australis | reverse complement strand
AGAACTTTAAAAAAACCATGATCTTTCCTCCCAATAAGATTTTGATAGGATTAAAATAGAGTAGCTTGATTACATTTTGAATTCATATATCTTGCTTTACTGTGATTATATTTTGATTTTTGAATTCACAAATCTTGTACTAGTTCTTGTAACTTAACTCATAGCAATATGACACATGTCAATTCAAATCTAATCAATAACAAGTTATTTTAATTCTAAATACAAACAACTACTTTATGCTATTTCCATCAAAATCTCTCTGAGGAGGGAACATGGTCGTGATTTCCAAGACATTTCCTCCTCTATTATATGATCAATCAGCCAACAAAGGGATGTTGGCATAAACTAAAATTAGGATTTATGTTCGAGAATTTTAGTATAGATGGCCTACTAACTTTAGGTAATCCTTATAAATGTACTAAAGTCCAGTAGTTAAACTCAAGAAAAATGCAGTACATACATGGAACCGACAGTCAACATGTGTTGCAAAATTTCCCCATACGTGTTAGTTTTCAATTTAAAGAAATGACATGGATATGATAACCACATAGATGATTTCCAAATAGAGATTGCATATTTTTACCATGTTTTGACTGACATATTCACTGACACATGGACATGATGCCAAGACATTGGTTTCTCAAGATGGGGAAGTCTGACATTCACTGAAATTTATAATCATGTCTGTGCATGTGGTCAATCCATTTCTTTTTCCTTTCTTACTACTAGAATAAGTGAGGATATATTTTATAGTTAAATGGATTATTAGATATCCATATATCCATGGAGTGTCTAATACCTATATATATGTAATCCTCACTAATCAATAGAGAAATTTTTGGTTCTCTCATAACATGGTACCAGAACACAGGGAGAAACCACAAAAAAAAACTCTAGCCGCCTACCACCGTCGTACTCACTGTCGGCCGCAGCCTCCGCTGCCGTCGGTCGCCTGACCAACGCCGAACGCACCCTCCTGCCCTCGCTGGTCGTCGCCAGCCGTACGGCGTCACCAGCGCATGCTGTCACCGATGATGCCTGGTTGTTTCTCCTGTCCACTTGTTAGAGTAATCTAACCCTTCTTGGCCATGTTTTAGGCCCTTCTCCCGTCTCCAGTTGGTATTGTATGTGGAGACGTTACATCCACACACCGTGGTGAGCAATTGGTCTACTTTTTTCGTCGTTTTCAGACCATCTATTTGTGATTTGCTACTAAAAATCAATGAGGATGTCATCCCGTGATTCGTTTATTAAAACCATGAGTGGTACCTCTGAAAAACTCTCTGACCCTAACTATCATCTGTGGTCCCAGAGTTTGAGACATTTGTTTTAACACACAGAAAATTGAAACACCTTACAAATACTCCTCCGAATATCAAATCTAACATTTATGAAGATTGGTTGGTCGATGATGCGGCAGTTATTACTTAGATGGCTAACAGTATGGAGCCTTTTGTTGCATGTGGTGTCATATCATTGCGGCTAGCAAAGAAGATTTTCACCTATGGGCATGAAAAGAATATTTCCAGAATTTGTGAGATTTATGAGCAACTTTTCACTCTACGACAGGGAGACAGATCTGCTCAGGATCTCTTCACTGTTCTTCAAGCCTTACTGGAGGTATTGGATATTTATCAGCATTTGACGGTTGATATCACCCGCCTACGTCAGTACCGTGTAGAATTAACGGTTGCTGTGTTTCTCTCTGCCCTAAATCCAGATCTCAGTTCACAGATTCGGGGACAGGTATTGGCTGCTGATGTACTACCAGATCTTCATACCACGTTCAGTAAGGCTATGCGAGTATCTACTGCTACTTCTCATACAGTATCAGAGCCTTCTGCCATGGAGGCCACCCGTGGACATGGACGTGGTGGTGCACGAGGAGGACGTGGTCGTGGCGATACCGGAGGACGGTCACATTGTACACACTGTGGACGGTTGGGTCACCGAGTTGAGCGATGCTGGGATATTATTGGTCGTCCTCAGATGGCTAATATGACTACAGAGGCCCCTATATCTGTTGCTACTACTGAACCACCGACATTTACTGTATCACAGGCTGATTACGAGCGACTTCAGCAGTTAAAGGTCACTGACTCCACTGCCACAGCTACACATGCCAACACTTCAGGTACTAGTGTCCTATTTGCCTCGAGAAACTCCTCCTAGATCATTGATTCCGGTGCCTCCCACATGTCAGGAACTCGAAGTTTGTTTACACAATTATCTCAGGACCTTTAAGAACTAGAGTTTGTTATAAAGTTTTTATAAACTTGTCTTAATGTATAAACTTTATTTATAACATGTCAGGAACTTATGTTATAAATGTTTGTTATTCCGGTGCCTCCTCCCACAATGATAACTAGAATATCATTTGAAAGATGTTTTTTTTAACAAAAATCTTCAAACGAAAACTTTTTTTCTGAAATGTAAACATAAGACAAGAAAAAAGTGGAAAATTTGAACTTATGTGTTGTTTACAATGAGAAATCATGTATTTATCTATAATTTAATTAGATTGTTCACTATTTTATGTTTGTTATTTGTATTGTATATTTTTATACGATATGTTATAAATATATATAAAACCTAAGAATTGACTTGACTCAATTCGAAGTTTGTGGATTAGGTTGGTTTGAGTTTAAACTGAAGTTAGATTGGATATAGATCTAAAATTATCTAATTTGAATAATTTAAGTTAAATTATAGGTTCATTGTTGATCAGATTCATTTACATCCTTAATCATGTATATCAAGATGAATTATGGCGTAGTATGTTGGAAGGATTTTCCATAAGTTAATCTCAAAATACAAGGAGAGAGAGAGAGAGTGTGTGTGTGTGTGTGTGTGTGTGATACTTTTTAGGAAATCGTTCTTTTGTCTTTTCTAAATCAAACAAGTTAATACCACTTATCTCATCTATAGTTGTTTTGTGGGTTTTTTAAGATATGTAAAGGTAAGATGAATGGCTACGATGAAACCTCATCTAAGAAGTGTTTTGAGGTAAAGTGTACCAGATCCTAATCCTATATATATATATATATATATAGAGAGAGAGAGAGAGAGGGGGGGGCATAAAATCATATCCTTTGTATTCTTTAATTCTTGCAACTACATCTAGTAGTCTTGTTGCACAATATTTGAATACAGAGTTGCAAACAATTTGATTCACAAATCTTCACATGTTAAATACAGTTGGAGGAATATTGCGAAAAAAAGAAAAGAAACAGTTATGAGAACATAAATTAAGTTAACTAACTTTGGAGATGACTACTAAAATAAAATATTAGATATTGTTGGAATAGTCTCACGTTAAATAATGTAGCCCCTCTTTGAATGTCGAATTGGAAAAGTAGGAATAAGTGGAAAATAGTACTAGTATTCTAACAGAATTACTATTCTATTTGGAAGTAAAATAATTTATAAGGAGAATAAGTGTGTATTAGAAGTTATTCTGGTTTAGCTAAAAATAGGAATAAGTAGTGAGACATATGTACATTAATATAGTATGTATAAAATAACAATATATCATATTAAATAATATTTTTTTAAAATCAATATTATTTTATTTGAAATCATACAAAATAAAATATCATAAATAAATAATATTTTATAAAATATTATGAAATTTCTTTCATTTCTTTTCCTTTTTTCTACCCCTCTCTTCTTAGTTCTTTCATTTCGTTTCTTGTGTTTCTCTTCCTCCTCCCTTTCTTTCTCTAACAGTGGCTACGCCTCGGGCTTCTTGGTGTACGAGCGGTGGCGAGTGACAGTGGAGGAGGGGCGGTGTTCCTTGTGTGCAGTGCAAGTCGTATACCCCTTTTTGACGCGTGGCGACTGTGAGTAGCGGTAGGTAGTGTTGTGTGTGTGTCTCTCTGGCCAACTCTTCCATGATAAGCCCCCTTCTCTTTTCTTTGCTTGTCGTTCTCTATTTTCATTTTGTCTCGACACAGGTGTGGTGCAATAGGGACGACAATAAGTTTCTATTTTCCCTTATCTCCTCCATTTCCGACGGTAGTAGGAGGTTCTCCATTTTCCTTCATCTCCTCCATCTTCGACGACAGAATCTAGAGCTAACGGTGGCGATTGGAGCGAAGCTGGCAGTGGTAGTGTTGGCAATCGGAGTGGAGTTGGTGATTGGGGTGGAGCTAGTGGGGCGACGATTACTGGCGATTGGGGTTTTGGAGAGGAAAATGTTTTGTATGGATGAAAATGAGGAAACGGAGGAATAAGTTGATCGGAAATAAATCAAGTGGAATAACGTTATTCCACACCCGACACGGAATAAGAATTTCGGAATAAGGAAAACAGAATGGTTATAAGTATTCTGGTTTTATTCTACTTTTTCATTATTGAAACAGAATTGTAATTCCAATTCTGGGTTTATTTCATGTTTATTGAACATTCAAATAGGGGTGTAGGGATTGGAGTTGTAGTTATATATATATATACCTCTTTATTTAATGTTAATTGATTTTAAGTTGAATGTCCATATCTTAACAAGATAAGAGAGTTAAAAGAAACTCCAATAGACCCAGCTTAATATATGTCTACTTATGTTTAAAAGAGACATGTGAAAGACCTATAAGAGGCTATACTTGAGGAGTGTTAGAATAGTTCTACGTTAAAGAATGTAGGATTTCCATAGATGTGAATTGAATGTCTATATTTCAATAGACAAAAATGTTACAATAAAAAAATGATGTCTCAAAATTTTATATAGAAAAAGAAAACGCAATGAAAACTAAATTTAGATAATCACATGAATTTTAGGTGTATTATAATTTATAAGATACTGTCAGCAGTCAACTGCATCTAGTAGGTCTTCTTGCATAGTACTTGGATATAGAGTTACAAACAGCTTGATTGACAAATCTTCTCATGTTAACTATAGTTGGAGGGACATAGAATAAATGAACATACTTTGGAGATGACTACTAAAATAAACATTAGATGTAAATTTTATAAGCTTACACTTTTTGTTAATAAAATTTTGTTGCAAATATTCTGTCAAATTATGAACTGATATTTCTCAAATTTTGCTATAGAATAAGAGAATGCTATGAAAAACTAAAATTTGATTATCACATGATTTTACAATATATTTGGCAGTGCTTATCATGTTTTCATCAGTGATATATTGACACACATGAGATTCTGTAGACTAGTTAGTTTGGTTATTGCAATTGGATAACAGGGCAAGAACAAGTCCACCCAATATAGTAAACTAAATTTGCTAGGCATCATAGAAGTAATTACGGTAGTTTGTTCTTGTACTAAGCCCTTTCCCATAGTTTCTGGCTTTACAAGATAAACAAACATAATCTCCAATACCATTGCTTTGAAATCAGTGGAAAGCTTCCTGTAGCTAATGGTAGTAAGCACAAAGTGCTTTTGGTAAACACTGACACAATTTAGAACAACAAAGAAGACATTCCGGCAGTTCACTACAGTCCAAAATGTCAAAAAAAAAGTATTCTTCAAGTGATTTATCGAGATTCATATACATCTTTCTACAAATGTCATCAATCAACCAAAAAGTTTAGATACTATAAGAAACTCATTTACTAAAATATATTAAAAAAAACACGCAAGAAAACACAATAAAAACAAGGACAGGCTCTTTCAACTAAAAAAGGAAATTTATTAAAATACTTTTGCATTTTTAAATCGGGTATTACATGGCATCAGGAAAAGCTTGGATTTTCCTTTTGGTTAATGAGAACTTTTGTTTTCATAAGGCCTCCATAAAGGAGTCGGAATTCAACCCCAAACGAAATCAAATGATCAATGGATACGAGCAACCATGAATGAAATTTCTATAATTCTAGGTAGTCCCACCAGCATTGCATAAACAAGAAGTTGTAGCAAGGAGTTAAGACTCAAGAGCATTCCCACTAGCAATACTTAAGTTGTAGCACTTATCTCAAGCAAAGCTTATGTAACGATCTTTTAAATATAAACCAAAACATCGTAATATTCTGACACAATAAAAATGATTTTGTACCACTAGCCACAATTTGGTGAGGACCACTTTTAAAAAATTATCTTCTACACCAAATGCACCTAAACAACTTTGATAAGTAAGTTCCTCCATGACAGGTTTTTAGCAAATCAACACATTAGTGACAGGAGAAGATATTTCTAATGCCGAAATATGTTTTAGAAAAACACATTCAGATTTCTCAAACCGTGCATGACTGAGACCAAATCTAGTACATGCTTGGCTATACATATGCATAAAGGAGGGAACGTTCATGTAGACCTGGAAACATGTTGAGGTTTGATCAGCAACAGGGAAATGATTCACTATTTCCAGATTCCAAAAATAAATGGGCATCAAAGGCTCAGGACTTTCTAACTACATGAGGTACATGGAATCTTTTTTCTTTTGATAGCTCAAAGTTAAAATCAGGAAGGTTATTTCTACATTTGATAGAATTTTTCAAATTAATTAGGTACTTTAAGTAATGGGTACCTTGTGAGACCTCGATCTGCCTACTCGGGTCTTGTATGGATACACAGGAAAGGATGCTCCCTCAACCACTTCAATACATTGGAAAATCAATATTTGGTATTTCTATCTTAAGATCATTGCCTACTGTCCAGTAGCCTATATGAACTTGGGTGATTATTGGTATTTCTAGTCGGGAAGCAGCCATTAGGTCATCTACTTGGAAAGTTCAACACACAAGCAAGGCCAAAACATGCGTCTCGGGTGTGCAGCCCATCAATACGTAGCGTGCCCAAATGGTGAGTGTTATGAGAGAAAACTAAAAAGTTCTCTATTGATTAGTGAGGATTACATATATATAGGTGTTAGACACTCCATGGATATATGGATATCCAATAATTCGTTTAACTATAAAATATATCCCCACTTATTCTAACACTCCCCCTCAAGCTGGAGCATACATATCAACCATGTCCAGCTTGTCACATAGAGACTCAAACACATCCACTGCAAGACCTTTGGTAAATATATCTGCTAGTTGCTCTGAAGAGTACGTATATGGAGTAGATATTGTTGACTTTATTAGCCTTATCTTGATTTTGATGATAATAAAAGAATAATGTACTTTATGAGAATATTTCATAGCTCATATTTGTAAGGAAGATCATTAAAAGACTCAGAAGATTCAAGCATAAAATGGACGATATTTGAAGAAGAAAAAGATCCGTGTACTACCAAGAAGAATTCAAGATGAAGGAAATGGAGAAGAAAAATTAAATAATATTTGTAATTATTTTGATGTACTTTTCTATTTATGAGTATACCTAGGAACTTGTATTAATCTCCCAAATATCTACATAGAGCCATAAGAAAATTGCCTTAGCCTCAAAACCAACCATTCATTGAAAAACATTCATTATAGGACTAGGGGCATTTTCGACATACCGAATTTCCTCGGTATACCGAAATATATGCAGATTAGAAAAATCAGAAAAGAAACCCAGAACGGCATACCGAAATTCTCCGGCATACCGAATCAGAGGTTTTCGACATATCGAATTATTTTTGGTATACCGAACTGTTCGATTGTTGCACATTTCGGTTGACCGTTTTGATTTCGGCATACCGAATCAGTAGCCGTTGCTGAACGTTAGAAAAACGTTAGACACATTCTTATACCCATATTTTCCTATAAATAAGCCTCCATTCTTCACCTATGCAAGATACATACTTTCTACTTATATAGAACTTCAAGCTACTCAAGTTTCCAAGCATTCTACTCTTATCTTATTAGAAAAACTCTCAAGGCAAGAGTGTTCCATTTTTATCCATCCACTTAGTCAAAATTGAGTTTGGGAGATTATTGAAAAAGAGTTGTAAAATCCAAGTGTAAAAGTTCTTCTCCGGATTGAGAGAAGGAAGCCGCGTTTTCTTACGGAGCTTGGAGAAGATTTGTCAAGGATGTACGACACGATCTTGGCCCGAAACAAGATCAGGTTAGTGAAATTCTCGATGGGTTCTCGAGGAGTGGACTAAGCTAGGGAGGCTGAACCACTATAAATCTACTTGTGCATATTCATTATCTCTCATTCCCTTTCTTTGTATGCTTTAACATAATATCAATTTCCTAGTTATATTCAAATTACTTGAAATATTGTAAATTGATAAACAAACTCTAAAATTATTTACTAAATCACTATTCACCCTCCTCTAATGAAGTTTCAAGATCCCTACAGATATAACTCCATTCATAACTAGATCTCTCACAAAGTGGCAGTCAACCTTGATGTACTTTGTTCTTTCATGAAAGGTGGGATTGTTTGCGATAAAGATCGCAGCTTGATTATCATACCTCATAGACATAGGTACTTCAACATCACACAGAAGCTGCTCAAGTAGTGACTTCACCCATATCATCTCACATGCAGTCTGAGCTATAGATCTGTACTTCGCCTCTGCACTACACCTG
This sequence comes from Posidonia australis, assembly GCA_024699735.1. Classification (NCBI taxonomy): domain Eukaryota; kingdom Viridiplantae; phylum Streptophyta; class Magnoliopsida; order Alismatales; family Posidoniaceae; genus Posidonia; species Posidonia australis. Next base: position 25,336 of record JAMKQA010001784.1, on the reverse strand, counting down.
GACATCACATTTTGTTTCTTGCTCCGCCAGGTGACCAAATTGCCTCCCACATACGTACAAAAACTGGATGTGGATTTTCTATCACCTCTATCACCTGCATATCCTAAATCTGAGTAGACTTCAACTCTGGTGTGATTATTTTTCCTGTATACTAGACCCTTTCTTGACGCCCCTTTCATATAAGATAAGACCCAAAGAGCCCCTGTCCAGTGTACCCTCCTAGGTTCATGCATAAACTGGCTCAAAAGACTGACTGCATAAGAAATATCAGGTCGAGTCACCGTCAAGTAAATGAGTTTGCCAATCAGCCTACGGTATTGATCAAGATCCTCTAGTAGCTTTGAGCTGTTATCCCAAAAAGGTGGTGAGTGCTTTATGGTTTGCATCCTAAAAGGTCTGTCTCCTCTAAGAGATCTAATACATACTTTCTTTGTGATAGAGTCATCCTACTATGTCCATATGCAAACTCGATCTCCAGAAAATAGTGAGGCTTTCCCATGTTTTTGGTCACAAAGTGTCTGTGAAGATGAACCTTTCCCTCTGTAATTCCTTCTGTATCACTCCTAGCCACTAGAATGACATCCATATATACAGTTAGTATGACACATCTACGACCTGTGCCCCTATAAAACACTGAGTACTGCATATCTCTGAAAGCCACCATCAAGTACCACCTGGCTAAATTTCTCAAACCACGCCCTAGGACTTTGCTTTAGCCCATAGATAGCCTTCATAATCTGCATACACAATCCTCTCCCTGAGCAACGTACCCCGGAGGCTGTTCCATCAAGATTGTCTCAGTCAGATCGCCATAGAGGAAGGCATTCTTGACATCAAGCTGGCACATATTTCAGGAATTATTCAATGCAAGAGACAACAACATCCAAATAGAATTGAGACGAGCAACCGGTGAAAATGTTTCCTTGTAATCGATGCCATATGTCTAGTAAAACCCCGAGTAACCAGTTTAACCTTGTATCTGTCAATGCTGCCATCTGCTTTGTATTTGATAGTATACATCCACTTGCAGGTGACCACTGTAGCTCCAACAGTGTGGGCCATTAACTCCCATGTGCCACGATTAGTAAGTGCTGCAATCTTTTCATCCATAGCAGCCTTCCAATGTGGAAGAGAAAGTGCCTCCTCGTAATTCCTGGGAATGGTCTGAGAATGGAGGGACAAGGTAAAGCTACGGAAACAAGGGTGTAGAGCATCATAAGATACAAAATGAGAAATAGGATGAACTGTACATGAACGAGTACCTTTTCGAAGGACTATAGGCATGTCTGAGGAACTAGTGGGTGGATTTGCATATGCAAAGACGGGTGGTCTATCGTGAGGAGGTCCTGGAGGATGCTGCCGTCGACGATATACCTGCAAGGATGAAGAAGTTAGTGGTGGAACGGTCGGTGTAGACTGAGGATCAGCATGTTGCAACTCAACAACCGAGGGAACAGGGATAGACACACTGGACGGTGGAGGAACACTATAATATGGTTCAAACTCAAAGGAAGTAACATCTGCAGAAACATAATACTGACGAGTGGGAGGATGAAAACACCGATAATCCCTTTGAGTTCGCGAATAACCGACAAAAACACACTTTAGTGCACGTGGAGACAGTTTGTCCAATCCAGGGCAAAGGTCTTGAACAAAGCCCACACACCCAAACACCATCGGTGTCAGACTAGATAATGTAGAGTTTAGTTGTAAACGACGAAGTGGAACCTCCCCACCAAGAGGAGTAGCAGACATCTTGTTGATAAGATAGGTGGCTGTAAGCACAGCATCAGCCTAAAGATGTTTTGGAACCTGCATATGCACCATAAGTGTACGAGTGACATCTAGAATGTGCCTATGCTTACGTTCTGCAACCTTATTTTGCTGTGAGGTATGAGGACAGGATGTTTGATGGATGATACCCAGTGAATCACACATAGAAGTGACGTTAGAATGCATGAACTCAAGTGCATTGTCAGTTCTCAAAAAATTGGGAGTCATATCAAAATGATTTTTTATTTCATTAAGAAAATTTCTAAGTACATCATGAATATGATTTCGATCTTTCAATAAATATACCCAGGACACTCGAGAAAAATCATCAACAAAAACAATATAGTACTTATGACCCGATACAGACTGGACTCTAGATGGACCCAACACATCACAATGAACCAACTCGAATGCTGTGCTACTAGACGCAAGACGCAACTGTTTAAACGAAGCACGATGGTGCTTACCTAACTGACACGACGTACAATCAAAACGAGACACGGACTGCCATGGTAAGGCCTGCTGGAGTTTCTGATGAGACGGATGTCCCAGTCTATTGTGCCACAAGGAAGAAGACTCAATAGTAGATGCTGTAGAAGCCAAGTCTTGAGGAATCTCATTACGAACTAGCAGGTACACTCCATTTCCTCGATCACGATCCAAACCAATTCTCCTTTTCGTCTGTAAATCCTGAAAGATACAGTGAAAAGGAAAAAAAGTCATACTACATTTGAGCTGTTTTGTAATAGCACTGATGGACAATAAATTTACAGGAAAATCAGAAACAAAAAGGACATTCCTTAGTGGTAACTGTGAAGAGGGCGTGGACCACCCCCTCACCAGAAACTAGGCAAGTTCGACCATCAGCAATCGTGACAGTCCGAATATCAAATAACTTTTTTTCTGAAATGTAAACATAAGACAAGAAAAAAGTGGAAAATTTGAACTTATGTGTTGTTTACAATGAGAAATCATGTATTTATCTATAATTTAATTAGATTGTTCACTATTTTATGTTTGTTATTTGTATTGTATATTTTTATACGATATGTTATAAATATAATCTTTAGTTCTTAATTAGTATATATAAAACCTGACATGTGTAGCTGTGGCAGTGGAGTCAGTGACATGTCAGGAACTTATGTTATAACAATTACACAATAAAGAATTTTTTATGAAAAAAAAGTTTTTGTTTCATAAAAATAAAGTTTTTCATAAATAAAAGTTTTTAAATTAGAATGTTGAAAACCTAACTACTCTCTTAAATGTTGAATGACAACTTCAAATACATTATTTTGAATTAAAGTACAAAACTGAAAAAATGTATCCAACTTAAATCTACCTAATCTCAATCCTATATATGTAGAAAACATTTAAAATGAAAAACTTAAAACGAAAACTTTTAAAAGGAAAACATTTTTCCATAAAATGAAAACTTCTTTCTATGAAAAACTTCTTTTCCATGAAACAAAAACTTTTTTTTTCATGAAAAACTCTTTCATTAGAAAATATGAACATATTAAAAAATATGTAAAACCTTTAGTATTCCCAAAATTATTGGGAACCGAACTAATTATTATTATTAATAACAACAATTAATTAATTATAGTTTCTCTCTCATTACCCTTCAAAACATAAGACCATTATTAAGTCAATATAACATGAAATAGTAACAGTATTTTGTTTTTTAATTTCTCTTTGAAAACCTAATGACTCACTTGAATGTTGAATGAAAGAAATAAATTACAATGTAACTGTAAAACGATGACGTATTAATAAAATAAGATGAAGAATAACAATGAAAAGAGATGAAAAATATGTTAAGAAACATTACTTGAATGATAGTTTTTTTTTAAACAAAAATCTTAAAACGAAAACATTTTTCCATAATACGAAAACTATTTTTTATGAAAACTATTTTAAAACGAAAATTATTTTTTCCAGACTCTTTCATTAGAGAACACTAATATATTGAAAAACGTGTAAAACCTTTGTATTCCCAAAATCATTGGTAACAAGACTAATTATTACTATAGTTGTACTTTATTCAATAATATTAATTAATTAATTATATTCTCTCTCTCTCCTTAACTTCCAAAACACAAAACCACTATTAATAAAAAGAGAAGTTTCCAAATTAACCCTTGGATCAAGATCCAACAACTATAAAGTTATTTTACCTCAAAATGTTATTTTGAGATAAAGTACACCAGATTCCTCCCCTATATATAGAGAGAGAGAGAGAGATATTGAGATTAGGCCATAGCGAGGTACACATCCACGAGTAAGTTGAGAGAGAAGCTCAATGCAAGTGGAAGGAAAATAACCTTGAAACTCCTACGAATAATTTAGATGAATTAAGACCGTGGTCTCCTTGCAGACAAGGAGACAATGTAACAAGCTGAGTTATAAGCTTATGTGCAAACTTAAACTCTATTAGCACACATAGGCAACGTTGTGGTTACTTTTTTCCATTTACTGCATTGTGTATGTTCCGGTTCACTATGGTTTGAATTGAGAAACTTAATGGCCATAAAATTTAAAGAAAAATATCATAGGGGAAATCAATAATTACACTGAAAAAGGTCTTTGGTTCAAAAGTTGTACATGTAATGGAAAATTTCATGGATTTATGCTACAACAAGGCAACCCGTACTATGCGTGAGTTATGCTAGTTTATGTGACAGGGATACCAATTTCGTGCTAATATGAAAAATGACATCAAAAAATAAAAATAAATATATATATCTGTTTTAAAATGGACCTAGATATTAGTATATTATATATTACATGTCCTTTCAAAGAGGACATGGATATGGATATGGTATGGAAATCCATACCATTTTCATTACTACAAATATTGTACTGAAATCAGGCATTCAGAGACATATTGAAGCATTGAAGAAACAAAGAATATGTAGGATATTTATACTAAAATTATATTGCATATTTTATTTATTGCAACGATTTCAGAAATTCAAATGACATAAGATCATTAAATAAACCATACGTCCATACCTGAATAAAACTCTTGTCTTTAGCTCCAGAAACAAGTGCAAAATTATCATAATCAGTTGCAATCACATCATAAGGCTCCTTGGGTATAAAGGGCAGTGTAGGGAAACGAAGGTAACACTTTTCTCTTATCATTTCTTGCTTTTCTAAATCAGTTTCAGCTTTCTGTTTATCTTCTTCAGAAAGGCATTGCACTCTCCCCCTTATACCAGTGATATAGCCATCTGGACCACCATGAATACAAAAGGTATCAACCTGGATCGATGGGGTCTGCACATCAAATGTATATACACCCTGCAGATAATGAATTAGAATAAGCTTTGGGCATGTTGTTCCAGATACTCTTGCAGTCCTTTCAAGAAAACCAAATCAAAATTGTCAAGAAGAATCACAAATATAGTTTGGCATATATGCCTGTGTGCAATGGCAGTCTTCTTGTCCTTGCCCAGCAAACCCACGCTTGAGTGATGCCACTTCAAACCACCTTCCAGAATATCTACTTGGATCAAAATTCTTAGCAGTCATTCCCCTCATCATCATAAGATTCCCACTTCTTCCATCAGACATTTTGTCAGTATTAAAAAGTTTGGTTTCATTCAAAACGGTCCCAATCCGTAAAAAATTATAAGAATTAGTCAATTCTGCTGCCATAGCCTGTGACAAGAAGAGACAACATTGACTTCAAAGTGAACTGAAATACTAAAGACTGAAGAAATTTAGTAATACTATTCTACAATATATTCAACTGGGCTTCATTATGACTCTTATTCTAAGCACAGTGAGCTTATTCATAGAGTGGAATACTGGTGTTTCCAAATCTCAGATTTTTGAACAAGATAAACAGGGTGCCAAGGATAAACTATTAGTTAGATTCTGCAAGTTTGTTCACTAATTTCTTGCAGGGTTGTAATAAATACTAGGCTCTTACCTAAAAATGTCAGATAGTAGGATGAAGAAATAATTGATAAACTAAACCAAATCTTGCAGGGAATCACAAAGCAAGATGGACATTGTCTCATGCTATTTCTTCTAATTCATAATTTTCTGAATTGATGAAAATGGTATAACCAAGGTTCATAATGTCGGATTCAGGCTGGACTCTGATCATTCCAAAGTTGGAAGCATGTTGGACATCAGTAAAAAATCAGTAGAAACATGGTAAACACAAAATTCCAAGGTAGTGCACTAAAAGCGTAAATATTTTACTTCAAACCCATAAATAAGTTATATTGAGCAATATAAACATCTAGAATCATTTAAATTTATTTAATTTACATGGATGATGTTATAATCTGTAATATAACTGAACGTCAGAATTGTTGATAGCTTCACATGATTCCAAATTTTGAAGACGAATTGCAATGTAATGTTGAACAATTGTTGCAGCTAGTGACAAAGGTTAATTGCTGAAAACATCAAGCTAAGAATTATATAGGATCACAAGATGAAGAGATTTACCAAATTTGTCAGTGATAGCAACAAGACAGAGGCAGACAGACAAGAAAAAACATGAGCACAAAGAGTTTTGCTGATAAACATATGCTTGAATGAACATTTTATATCAACTTGATCATGTAAAGAAGACATCCTCCTGCACATAAGAAGAAAAGCTGAACCAAATTCATCTGACGCAACACACTATTTGGGAAGTAACTAGCATTAATCTTTATGAAATGAGAAAAAAGAGATAAACTAGAAGCAAATAAGGTGGTGTGCAACACTGAGCAAAAATCTCAAACACAACATATGCACCCAACCACTGCAAGCCAAAGTGGAAACTCAAACTTTCAAAAAAAGTATATGTATACAATGAAAATAAATTAGATATTAGTTCTGGACTACTAAAAACTGGCCTCAACCTATGCAACATGTTGTATGACGTTTTGATGAAGATAAGGAAGAACTTAAAGATGATGATAAAGATATGGAAACCGTTGTAGCTGATGATCATCCCAACAATGTATTTAGGATTTTATTTTATTTTTAATTAAAAATTAGCACTTTTAATTCTTATCTTGAGCTATTTAGAGAGTCTCATCTTATTTACATTTGGGATTAATTTTCCTTTTCATTTGAGAAGACTACTCACTTATCGATACTCTACTCATGTTTTTGGAATGAATATTTACCATCTGACTTACTATTCACTGTCAATAACAGTGACCCAATTTTGTCTTACCTCTTTTTACCCAACTGTGGGAAAAATAGAATTCAAGAGGAACTCCTTGAGGACAAGATGAAGTCCATAATATGATTCTACTATCTGGACTTGATTAGTTTATTGAGCAACCTAAATAGAAATAAGAAAAAATTTCATTCTATGGGCATTGGGCATCTTTATTATATAACCATGGTTCTCACAACATTTCTTACAAAACTATGATACTAATAAGGCAATTAGACAAGCCCAACACCATGCGGCTCGCTAGAATTTTTTTTAAGTTTCTTCAAACACGGCAACTCACATGCCATGTTCAACAGATCCCTAATCACAGAAGTTACTAGGTTGTAAGGAATAGAACACGTCCATTGAATAGCTGTGTTATGTAAAATAACATGGCCAGTGAACGATGGGTGGCCAACTGAACATGGCCAACAATATTCCTTGGCCATGTCCTATTGGCCACTTTCATTAGTAACTCTTTAAGTTGCTAATCTTGGAGTGATCCGAACAGGGCCAAGGAATGTCACATCAAAAATACACAAAAACTAATTTATAAATTAATTACTTTACAATAATCAAAGATTGATGAAGACCAACACTTAGTTACCAATCAAAAAAATATTGCATTTGGTCAAAAAAATAGTGCATTTGGTTAAAATATAATATTGATAAAGTCATACATATGACATACAAATAGAAGCAAATAACAACATACATATATTAAAAAAAATCTAGAAATACAAATTGTAAAATGTAAGAGAAAGAAAGAAGATCTATTGTCTCTAATCGCATGTTACATATTTATGAAGTTGGATGTAAATGGGTATCCATTTATTCTAATACAAATTAACTCATATATCCACCTAATAATATTTAACTCCTAACATTCCCTCTCAAATTGGAACATATATATTAATCATTCCCAGCTTGGTACAAAGAGACTCATATGGTCCAGTATTCAACCTTTTAATGAAGATGTCTGCAGACTGATCAAAGGACTTCGATAAAAGATAGAAATTATCCCTTGCATCACCATATCTCGGATGTAATGATAATCCACCTTAATATGCCTGATGCGTTCATGGACACTTGGAATGTTAGTAACGTGAATAGTCGTCTGATTATCACAATACATATTCATCGACACATAAATAGAGAAACCTAACTTTGTCAAAAAAGAGTGGAGCCACAATTTCATAAGCAATCTGTGTCATAGATCGATATTCAACCTCAACGTTGAATCTTAAAACAACTCTCTCCTTCTTACTACGCCATGTAACCAGATTTCCTCCAATGTACGTGCAGTATCCAGAAGTAAACTTTCGATCTCTCCTATCTCCTGCATAATCAGAGTCTGAATATGTCTCAATATGTAGATGATTATTCTTTCTATAAACCAATCCTTGATCAGGAGTTTTCTTAATATAAGATGGTACTTATAAAGCCCCTAACTAGTATACTATTCTTAACTCTTGTATAAACTGATTGAATACTCCAACAATATATGCAATGTCTAGGCATGTAAGTGTGTAACAGTCAGATAGAAAAATTTCCCAATCAGACGTCACTACTTGCCAATGTCCTCCAACAAAAGCGACGAGCTATTCCAAAGATCTAATCAAATTAAGTGCTCTCTGACTTGCACCTTAACAAACTTGTTTCCTGTAAAAAGTCCAATGCATTTTTCCTCTCAGACAATATCAATTTATTTTTGACATTAGTAAACTCGATACCCAAGAAATACTCGAGTCTATCCATGTCTTCGGTGATAAAGTGTCTACAAGTAGCTCTTTGTCCTTTAGATGCCTACAGTATCACTACCAGTGATCACAGAATATCATTCACATATACTACAAGAATCACACACATACTCTTCGTACGTCTGTAGAAGATAGAGTGGTCGACAACACAACGTCGAAAACCACAATCCACAATAATACTACTAAATTTTCAAATCAAGCATGTAAGCTGTGCTTAAGGCCATAGCTTACTTCGATTCTCTCCTTGAGCAACATATCCAGGAAGTTACTCTATATATACCTATTTTGTAAGGTTACCATATAAGAAAACATTTTTCACATATAACAAATTGAACTTTCAAGAGTAGTTCACTGTAACTAAAAGAATGACTCTTATAGAATTCGACCTTGTCACTAGAGAAAAAGTTTCAGCATAGTCCATACCATACTCTTGTGTAAATTCACAAACTACCAGGCATGCTTTGTATCTTTCAACCATGTCATCAGGCTTATATTTGATAACAAACACCCACCTGCAAGTAACCACATTTGTATCGGTTAGTTTAAGGAGTAAATCTCATGTACCATGAGACACTAAAGCTTGTATCTCCTCATCCATAGCTACTTTTCACTGTGGTAATAAAATAGCCTCTTGGTAGTTCCTAAGAAGTAATTCAGAAGCAATGGACAGTGTAAAAGTACACTAGGTAGGGTGAAGTCTATATGTGAAATACAATGGATAGTAGAAGCACGTGTACCTTTCCGAGTGGTAATTAGTAAATGAAGGTTTGTAAGTGATAGACCTGCAAAAGGTGAATACGTAATGATTGTAGAGAGACGTTGTCGTCGATGATATACCTGCAAAAGACGAGATGCCTTATTTTTCACAATAGTAATATTAGTATCATCAGTGTCCCAAGATTCTACAGACATTGGTAAATAAATACTCTCTAAAGGTGGGTCAATACTGTCAAAGAAGGACTGACTCTCAAAGAATGTAATATCTGCAAACACAATGTACTTTCTTGTAGAGTATCCAACAAAGATACCCCCGTTGAGTGCGAGAGTATCCAACAAAGATACAACAAATAGATCGTGGAACTAGTTTATCCAGGTTTAGAGTTAAATACTAGACGGAAACAACACAACCAAATACCCATTAAGTAACAGAAAAAGGTCACTATCTAGATGTAACCGTCAAAGTGGAATCTCCTCCCCAAGTAGGATAGATGGCATACGATTTATGAGATAGGAGGCTGTAAGAACTACATCTGACCTCAAATACTTGAGAACATGCATCTTAAGCATAATGAAACGTGCTACATTAAGAATATATCGATACTTACGTTCAACAATCCTATTCTGTTGAGATACATGTAGACAAGAAATCTGATATGTAACACTTAGAGAATCACAATAACTTTGAAGATTCATTTGAGTGAATTCCAAAGCATTATAAGTGCGAAGAATTTTCGGATAAATAGAATATTAATTTATTATTTTTGTAATTTTTTTTAACAATATTAAGAATAGTAGCTCTATCTTTTAATAAATAAATCCACGAGACTTGAGAAAAATTATCAATAAACACAATGTAATATCTATAATCAAACACAGATAATGTTCTAATAAGACCCCAAACATCACAATAAATCAACTTAAAAGAATTTTGACTATGACTCAGACGAAGACTATGAAAGATAGCACGATAGTACTTACCAACCTCACAAGACTCACACTAAAAAGAAGAAACAGAAATCCAGGAAAGTACCTACTACAATTTTTTATGAAATAGATGACCCAAACGACAATGCTAAATGAAAGAAGGTTCTACTATAGAAACCAATGATGCAAGTCCTCGAGGTATCTCATTTTTGACCAGCAAGTAAACTCCTTGGCTACGCTCACGTCCTAAACTAATCCTCTTTTCTGTCTGTAGGTCCTGAATATATAGTGAAAAGAGAAAAAGGTTACAAAACAATAAAATTACTTGATAATAACGCTAATAGATAAAAGATTAACTAGAAATTCAAGGACAGAGAAAATTTTGTCTAATGCTAATTGAGATGTAGCACGAATAATGTCTTGTCCAAAAACACAACAAATTCTACCATCAATAATAAAAATAGATCTACATGAGATATACGTGAGTAAAGGTCAAGAATACCTATCATATAAGATATACTCCTAAATCAATAATCCAAGAACTGTCCCTAAAGACTAACAAACTAGAGGTACCCGAAGTGGAAGCAGTAGCATATGATACCACAACGTTTGAGGACTGGTGCTCTCGGAACTAGAGGAACTGAGTGTACTCATTCTGTGAGAGTGTCATCGAAAGCATATTCGTAGTAAGAGTAACATTAGGTGAAGTATTCTATGTCTTAGTGGAAACTTGTGCCCAATATGGTTTTCCAAACTTCTTCCAATAACGATCTGATCAGTGATTTGTACGACTACAGTGCTCACATAGTATGCGACCTCTACCATTTGTACGTCCACCATTTCCTCCCCAACCAGAACTACGATCAGGCTGATAAATGTCTCATTCGTAAGCGAAGCGAAGTTGTCTCCCATTTGTACGTTCATCCAGAAGACCCCTAAGCGAAGCGAAGTGGTCTTGCACAAAGTTGTCTCCCATTCGTAATGAAAAGATCTACTTATATATCTAAAAAATAGGAGAAATATTTTTCTCATATTCATACATCTATTTCAAGGTATCCCAGATTTTCTATGCAGGTTTTAAAAACACCACGCTCCAAGTAATACTTGGCTCCATACTATTTACTATCCAAGAAACAATAGTTGAATCATCATCATACCAGTTGTCATAAGTGTTGTCTTTTGCATCAAAAGGAGGTTTAATAAGATGCTTGATCTTGCGATGTGTAACAAGAAATGTCTTAAAACCTTGCACCCACAACAAGTAATTCTTCCCGTTAAACTTTTCGAACGTTCCACTTAGGTTTTTAACCAACGATTCCCTAGAAGCATAGTTGATTTACACAAAATATCAGATCTGAATAGTCCTTCCCAAAGTCGAATATGAGAAACTTCAGTGCACAAAATCACCCCAAAGAGATAGAGACGTAATCAAGAACCTTCGGGAGATAGTAGAACAGGTGGAAAACCAAAAACCACCCTCAGTAGTAGTAGACTAGAACACCTACAGCCTGTTTCATAGGCTGTTCAACGACAGTAGTCACTGACAGGATTACCAGTGATAGTAGTGGTAGGATTCCTGGTAACGGCCCTAAAACGACCGCATAAAGGAGGCTAGAATGGCCTCTAGGTGAAGCTGCGAATGTTGAAAGAGACTGCAAGGCCTATCAACGGCTCAAGAAGTCCCAAGAAAGGTGGTCGACGATGGGAAAAGGGTTAATTGGCCCTGACAACGTCAAAGGAAGGTCCTGTTGGACCTAACGATGACTACAGGAGTGGTTGTTGCCCCTGTCAACGGCGGCAAGGAGGGTTGGAAGCTCTAAAGACTACGGCGATGGCATAACAGAGGCCCAATGGTGCCAAAAAAGAAAGCAGGAGGTGGTCGACGGCTAAAGAGACCATAGAGTTTACTCTTACGCTTTGGTACCATGTAAAATGGAAGAGAAAGAAAGATTTATTATTTGTGATCACATGTTACATAATTATAAGGTTGGATGTAAATGGATATTCAATTACCCTAATATAAATTAACTCATATAACCTTCTAACAGTATTTAACTCCTAACACAAATAAACATGAATTTTAGGAATTAATCAACAAGCAAATAGAAATAAAATACACAAATTGGTAAGGTAGGAAGAAAACAAATAAAAAGAGGATCAGAAAGAGAAGATTCATACCTTTGGCAGCCAGTGTATTCAATGGAGAGGAAGGATGATCCAAACGCAGAAATGAAGCCATCGAGAAAGTGAAAACCACCATAGGAATTGTCCAAAAGATAATGGGGACGGAATGAGCACAAGAGGGACCAGAGGGGAGAAGGTGAAAATGACAGTAGTTGCTACCCTAGGGCTATGTCTATGATTTGTATAGTCCCTGCAGAACACAACATCTATGTTGGCCACATTCTTTATGAAAACACAGCCCTAGTTTGGCCGTGTTCAGGCGCCACTTCTAGCTTAAGGACTTCAGACGTTACTGAGTTTCGAAACAAGATCAACACGGCCAGTTGTGTTCCGTGTTCTTCAAATTGAACATGGCATGTGAATTGCCATGTTTGACGAGATCATTAAAAAAAATTTCTAGCAAGTTACATGGTGGTAGGCCTACCTACATGGCTCATTAAAGCTATAATTTTGTGATAAGTTTGGCAACAACCATATTTTGTCATAAAGATGCCCAATGTCCATAGAATGAAAACATTTCCATATAACTATAGATGATAAAGTCTCGACTACCTAGAAGCATGTTGAACATCTAAGGCATGCCAACATGTTGATTATTCCATTCTTGCAAATATGAACTAAAATATTACACAATTGGTGCAATAATTCATTAGTGTAGGGTATTTATATTTTGGCTACGAAATTGAGAATCCATAAAGTAAAGATAGGTAGAAAGGTGACCTCTATGTAACACAGAGGACTTAAGTTGTAAAACACCAAATGTTGACTGCTTGTCCACTCTTCACTATGGCTAATGTAATACAAGTATCTTATCTGGAGGATGATATGAATTGAAAGATTCTTTCAAAGCTCAAATTATGAAGATTTCACAAAACAGCCCAAACTGATCAATTCACTACTTACTTCAAGACCATTTTTGCTGCCTCCAACAGAAAACTTTGTTCCCTGTCCCATTTCTTTTGAAAACATCACCCATTCACATCCCAAGTGAGGAGTAGATGTCCTTTGTTTAGGATGAACTCAGTGAAGATGACCAGTCTTGATAAGTTTCCCGCACTTTTATGACAAAGTTGCTGCTAGAGCAATGACAAGAAACTACCCACTTGTGCAAATCTGTTTATTGCTGAAAAACTTCTAGGGTGTTCCACATATACATAGAAGAGTCCCCTAAGAAGGAACTTTGTAAGACTTTTTGTGGACTACAGTGCAATGTTTCCATTTATGTGCTTTAAAATATTATCTAAAAATTTCTGCAAGTCGAATAAATTTGTCAGTGCCTTGGTCTCACAAGTACAAAGTGCCTTTTTAAAGGAAAACAAATTTGGAAAGGCCATTTCTATGAGGGAATTCTTCCACATGAGGACACATAAATAATAGGAAGCTTACATCCTCAAGCTTGACATTTTCTATTTTTTTCTGAGCAGTCTCAAGCTTGACATGTTATAAGCCTCTGCTCATATAAAGGGGACCTCATGGTGCATATATTGTGAAACAGAGATAGAAATCAGGAAATCAGGAAATCATGCAATTTTGTGAAACAAATCAACAATGCATTGTTTCTCCATCAATGCTGATAGTTAAGAATCATTTTTACTCAAAAAGGAATGCTTTAAGGTTGCAGCATAGTCACCTTCTTTTTCACCTTGGAGTCAAGTGTTACTACCTCTGCACAATGAAGCTGGATTTTTATACAACAATCATGTTATATTATGAAACAATCGTTGTTCTGAAAAACGGCTTTGATGGCCATTTAAACAGAACTGGAGACAGACCTATTCATTTAGGCCCAAAACAGGCACTTATGCCCACCAGTCATACACAGCCATGTAGGCCCATGTCAGCCATATAAACAGGTGTCTAACAACAAGTACAACAATACCTTAGGCAGCGTAATTGGTATAGACATCCACCCAGATAAGAATAAAAAAATAAAAGGGAGTTTAGAAATCAAGGTTGTCTCACATTCTCTCCTCAATATCTCGTTCTTCCATGTTCACTCACCAACAGTTATTTGTTCTCCTCTGTGTTGCCCTTCCATGTTCTCACGCCAACAGTAATTTGTTCTCCTCTGTGTTGCCCCTCATAGTCCACATTGATGCTACTCTTGTTGTTCCTCACAGTCAACAGCTCCATGATGTTGCTTTTCCAACTTACAAAAACAAAGAAGGCTAGGATTATTGCCATTAAGGTTTTCTTTTTACGTCTTTGTTAGATTACTAATTCTATTGAAATAGGTTTTCTTCAATTTTTGATGGGCTGGATTTGACATTTTTCTAACGTTGGACTTGGGACAGGTTTAATTAGGTATTTGTTATGGTTTTTGAAGTCAAGTACTCCTAGTTGAAAGATATTGCATGTACTTAAGTAGTATAATAAATTTTGTTGGTTGTATGCATGTCATAAATACTTTTTTAAAAATTTTCTTCAAATTAATAAATTTTAACCAAGCCCAGTATGTGCAGAGGTTGTTTATCGATTTTAATCATAAGGGGATTCAACAATGCACCACCTACACATTCATCTTGGGTCACAGTTCCCTTCTTTACGCAGCTAGGCTCAGCAAAGAAACATCCTGTCAGGTATTCCTATTCAAAGAAACATACTTCGTATCACTTATCAACTATTCATAGAAAATTTGATCAGTTTTTGCAAGTAGGAAACAACAAAAGATTTTCGATCAATTCAGCAGATAATCTCTACATTAGAATTTTGGGTCCACTAGCAATCATTCCTATCATAAGTTAAGCATAGATACAGACTTCTTACAATGGGCGAGAATAAGCTGTATTTGAGAGGTCCTTCACTCAAAATAGACATAAAATACATGAACGGTGAACCTTACAAGACCGAAATCTAAAGTGGATGGGTAAAAACATGTTTGGAAGTGTGATCCTCGTAAAATCATCATTCACCTCGATTACAGTCCAATGATGGGAACTAGTTTGCTTGCTATAAATCTGTACTCAAAATTGGTCAGCTAATTCCATGACTTTTAATGGGGATTCAAGTCCTTCAACCTAGGAGCAAAGCAGAGCTATCTAAGCTCCTGGAGCCACTTGGGGGAAGCCAAGGATTGTGGTTGGCGGGGCTTTATTTAATAGACAAGTAGCCAAGCCTTGCTGCTTAAACTTTGCATGAGGGATGGTCACAGGCAAGTTCTCCCTATATGTCTGATGAACTATAGTAGAACCGTAGAAGAGGGTGTGATTTATCTTGCAGCCGTTATCTCGTATTATTTCAGACCAGTAGATTCCACGACACTGCATTTCATTATTTTGCAAATAGTTCTCTTTCCATCTTGGAAGAAATGTTTTGATATTGTTCAGTGGGGTCTCGATTGTATTTCTTACATACTGATCAGGGAGGTCCCCTGTTCAGTAAATTCGAGCTTTGATCTCCAAAAAACAACAAAAAGAAAAAAAAACTGAAGTTGAGTGCCACAACATACATACACATGCATACGATACCACAGACAATGCCTGTGGATATCTACCTCATCAAGATCGTCATGTAAGAGAAAGAGACAGAATGAAAACATCCAGGAACTAATGCGTCGAACACTATACCTGGATGATAGACCATCTCCTTGATCAGAATGTGGGTGCCTCCTTGAGAGTTCCCTTGAAGGACTGTTCTTCCCCTTCAATGCCTGACCTGCTAGAGTGATGATGATCATATCACATCAAAAGGAGCTAATACCAACCAATCGTGAATATACGAAGGGGCACATGAGAAGAAGAACACTTGGATGAGCATCAGCTTCTTACCGTTTCCAGACTCCTTGCACTCGACCGCCTTCCTCAGAAAGCAAATCCTAGTGTTGACGGGAGCACCAACAACACGAATGGCGTTGGTGTCACAGAGAAAAGCGGACTTCCTTGTGTTGCTGGATCACCAGATTACATGCCAGGGGAGATGTTAAAGAGTAGGATCAGTGACTGATTCTGCTTCATAAAACGAGAAATGGATGCTAGAAAGCAAAAGATAATGAGAGAAGAAAGTCAGTACCAGGAAGGAACGGAGTAGAAGATCGATACCATGGCTCTCCGATGATGACGACGATCTCCTCCTGCTGCTGCTATTTTGTTTTTGTTTTTCTTCTTTAACTTGGTACCCAGTCAATCATCAGTGCCTTACTTCCGGCATTGAGACATATTCCACTCTCTCTCTCCCTCTCTCTCACACCCACGCACCACCCCCCGCCCCACCTCCTTTCTTTCCCAGCCAGTGGTTTTTTTGTCCTGTTATGTTTATCCATTACGCGCTACTCGGGCCGTCGCCAACACACATTCGACTATTCGAGTGTATGCAAACTCCTTCGGTCCTTCCCCACCAAACATTCTTAATATATATAGATATATATGTAGATATATATATATATATTTTTTTTTTCCTTTAATGAAATGATCGTAAAATCCCCTACCATTTAACTAGAATGACAGGAAACATTTTTCTTTTCCAAAAAAACATTTCTCAATTTTGTCTATATTACACACATGGATACTAAAAAATCTAGTAAGTAAAGAAAACTTTTAATCTTTCCCATTCATTCAAGTAAATCGGATGAGAGATTTGTAGTTGTAAAATATAATTATCATTTTCCTTTATTATATGAAAAATGTTATGGTATCTATTATGTTTTTTTTCACAAAGTTGTAACTATTGCATCAATAATAATGATTGAAGATGCATACCTATATTTCCACGTATAAGTAGTGTATCTTTGAATTCTTGTATTGTTAGTAGGATACAAACGAATGTGATATGTCCACCAAAAATCCATATCCTTAAATGTTTTGAGCAGATATGGTATTTTTTATTTCGAGACACTCATTGGACATCTCGTCGATGTCCACAGTCGAACTCGCCACCGATTCCCTCATCGAATACCACGCGAGCAGCAACCAACCACTATCGGTTCAAAGCAACAGTCAACCACCACCGGTCTACCACTATGGAAAGTTTTTTTTTTTGATAAACGATAATTTATTAATTAATCTGAAATTCAATCACACCAAGTTTAAAAGTAGATAGTCTGAAGTCCACACTAAGCATCCTTTTGGAGAAAAAATGAGTCATTTAGTTTGCCCACTTGTACCATATTGTCAATCTGAATGATGAGAGTCTAACCATGAGTTGACAGTATACATCTTCGATGCAATGATGCAAGTTGTCACAATATGAAAGTAACCTACCTATACATCGATTCAATTTCGTCTTCCCACGTGTTGGTTCGTTTCAAACTGGTGTTGTTTGAAAGCCACAATGATGTGGTGTTGGCTTGGTTGGTGATTGCTGTAGCATTTGCAAATTCACAGTAGAAAAAAAAAACAAGAAAGAAAGTCGATACCATTGCCTTTCAAATTAACCAAGCAATAACAATATATAAGCAAATGATTGCAAATCATTTGGTGCGGTCTGTGCGGTCAGGCCGCACCACATCAAGCGTCAGCAATTGATAATGTTGGAATTTTAAAACGTATATCCAAAACATATCCACCTTTCATAAGCTTTAACCGTTTCCTCTCTTTTTTTCCTGAGATAAATTCAGAATTCATCAAAGGGCACATAAAATGCCAAAGGTTCGAACAGGGGACATACTAAGCATCATGAGCAAAGGCAGCAAGACAAACAAACAACTAGAGCAATGGCAAGCAGCAGCTGCATGCTATGATTGTGGAAGTAGAGAACCTTAATGGAGAGAATGAAAAAGAGAGAGAGAGGCAAGAGTAAATCAACCATCGCAAGTTTCTGCATTCTATTGATGAGTTTATATAGACTTTATAGTATATAGAAGGGTACTTGTACAGTATATAAGAGTGTTGTATATACATGTCTTTTCTACTTTATCTATTGATATTATGTTACTCTATTCTTATACTCTCCGTCAGTCAAGCATTGCGGCATTGTGCAAAGCTTGAGATGAGATCATAACTTAGTGAATTGAGCTATTGAAAGATTCTTCGAAAATGTCAGCAAGCTACTTCAAGGATGGAACAAATGACTGACAAAGAGTTCCCTGAGCAAGAAGTTCATGGATAAAGTGAAAGTCAATCTTGATATGACAAGTACGAACTTGAATGATAGGATTTTATGTCATGTGGATAGTAGACTTGTTAACACAAAGAAGCAAGCTTCAATGAATTGAAGGCTTGTCTGGTTTTTGCTCTTTTGTCGACTCTGTCTTCTAGAAGTGATGGCTTCACAATATACAGTAATAAGAGTAGTGTTGGATTGAGTTGTGTTTTGATGTAGCATAGCAATGTCATAGCTTATGCTTCTCGATAGTTAAAGGATCATAAGAAGAACTACCTGACCTATGATTTGGAGATGGCTGTTGTAATGTTCGCTCTTAAGCTCTGACAATACTATCTATATGGAGAATAATTTAAGGTCTTCACCGATCATCAGAGCCTGAAGTGTATATTCATTCAGAAGGACCTCAACTTGAGACAGCACAAGTGGGTAGAGTATTTAAAGGACTACGATTTTAGTCTGTCCTACCACCTTAGGAAGGTCAATGTGGTTGTCGATGCTTTAAGTGGACGTATGCATGCGATGGCAAACCTGATGGTCAAGGAGTGGACCATGCTGGAGGATCTGGTGGGTTGCAGGCCTAGGAGACAAGCTCAAGGAGCGATTGACGCTTAGGTGGCCAACCTATCTATTCATCCCAAGTTAGTGGAGTTTATTATTGTATGTCAACAACTGGATCCTGTTGTTCAGGTTATTTTTGGGAAGCTTGAGACTGATGAAAAGCCTCATTTCTCTATTGGAGAATATAGAGAGTTGAGGTATGATCTACGCCTATATGTGCCCCAATATAAGGATGTCAGGTTAAGATTGTTAGACAAAGCTCATCAGTCTAAGTACACCATTTACCTAGGGAGTATGAAGATGTATTAGGACCTGAAGAGGAATTTTTGATTGCCTGGCATGAAGAAAGATATTGCTAACCATGTGGTGAAGTGTATGACTTACCAAATAGTCAAGGCAGAGCATCAGAAAGCTAGAGGGACCTTGCAATCATTGGACATCTCCATGTGGAAATGAGAATACATCTCCATGGATTTTATGACTGTTTTGCCATGTATCAGGAAGAAAAATGACACCATATGGGTGATCGTGAATTGGCTAATCAAGTCTACACACTTTTTAGCAATCTAGTGAATCTTCTGATGCATCGATTGGCGGAGTTGTATGTGTCAGAGATCGTCCGATTGCATGATATTCCTATGTCCATTGTGTTTAATAGAGACAAAAGGTTTACCTTGAGGTTCTGGAAGACACCGTGAGAAGCTTTTCACACAGTATTCAATTACAATACAGCATTTCATCCTCAATCAGAGAGTCAGACAAAAAGGACCATCCAGACATTGGAGGATATGCTTAGAGCATGTGTCCTGGATCTGCAAGGGAGTTGAGAGGACCACCTATTGTTGATAGAATTCGCCTACAACAACAGCTATCACTCAAGCATTGGGATGGCACTGTACGAAGCCTTATAAAGTAAACCATGTAGATCGCCCATTTGTTAGAGTGAAGTAGGTGAGCGCTAGTTACGCGGTCCTGAATTTGTGCAGCTGTACACGGACAAGGTAGATCTGATTCGTAGCAAGTTAGTGGTTGCATAAGGTCGGTAGAAAAACTATGCTGATCGAAGGCGGAGACCGTTGGAATTTCTGGTAGGAGACTATGTGCTCTTGAAGGTATCACCAACCAAGGGCATAATGACGTTCAGGATGCATGAAAAACTAAGTCACCGCTATATTAGCTTGTATCAGATCATGTAGAGGATTGGTAAAGTTGCATATAGACTTGATCTACCACCAAAGTTGTCGTCTATTCATGACGTATCCCATGTCTCAATACTGAGGAAGTGTCTGGTTGACGTACCTCAAGTGATTCTAGTTCAGCCAAAGGTGTTCCAAGAGGATTTATCCGTTGTGGAGGATGTCATCCAGATCATCGACCGAAAAGAGCAAGTGTTGTGAAACCAGGTGATTCCACTTGTCCTTATGCGATGGTGACATCATGAAACTAAAGAGGCCACTTGGGAGCGTGAGAATGCCATTCTAGCTCAATAGTCGTACTTTTTTGCCTACCAGTAATATCAAGGGCAAAATCCTTTTGTAATATTGTTAGGATGTAAGATCCTAAAATTCATTACCTTGTGATTATTTAGTTTAATAAATTTTATCGTAGATGGATGTTACTAGTGTGAGGCCCATTTTAGGAATTTAGTGACTTTGTACTTTGGCCTTGGTTTTGTGTCCTATTTTCTTGTGTGGCACTGTACTTTTTCCTGTGTGTGGGCGTACAAGTGAGGAGTGGTTATTGTGTCTCGTGAGGTGGGTAGCTGGGGATGTCCAGTTGTGTGCATGTGTTTTGAGTTGTTGGTGAGCACATGCACAACTACCTCTGGCCCACATATATAAGAGGAGGAGAAGGATGTAGCTTCCCCGACACTGCATCTTCTCTCACCCTCTTCCTTCCTCCCCCTCCACCTCCATTGTCACGTCCCAAATTTTCTACAATAATTTAAACAAATTAAATTACGAGAAAACTAAAGCTAAACAGAAAATATTTAACTACTAGGAACCTGTGTGTGCGGCTAGGAGACCCCGATCTATATGTACTACGCTATGCAAATCGCATGTCTACACCTGCAAGCCAAAACCATAAGGAAAACGCATAAGTGACCAAAGTCACCCAGTACGCACCTCATGAAAACCGTGGAAAACAAAACTATAATCATTTTCCTTTTAAATTCCTTTCGCAAACCATTTTCTCAAAGCCCCATAAATCAGGCTCACACCGGCCAAAACCACAAACCAGGGCTCTAGTAGCCCAAAGCCACACTCAAAGGCCCTCAATGGCCAAAACCACACACAGTGAGTCGGGAAGCCTGGCGCCAGGCAACCTAACTCTGGCCACACGTAGTCCACTGATGAGCGACCCCAGCGTTCTGCACTACCACGGTGTGCCACCCTGTGCAGGAGCCAACCACCGTCCCGCGATTCTCCCACATAGAGAACCCTCAGAAGCCAACCCCTCTCTGGGAAGGCTATCCAGTCTCTCAGGATGCTACCAGCTACGGGGCACGTGTCCCACCTGCACTAGCCACCATAGGGTACGCCTCCTCACGACGTCCTCCACACACGGTGCTCAGGAGGGAGTGTCATACCCCCACACCCGACAACACCCGAGCCTCAGTGCTCACAACGACAGCAGGAGTATCATACCTCCCTGTCATGCCACAAGATACCTCAACCCGCGGACCACAACCCTAGCCTCGAGACGATACTCAAGGAGTCTCATACCTCTAAGACCCGACGCCCCTCAACCTCAGGTATCTCGGCCCCCTGACCTCAACAGGGGACATCGCGCCCGACCACCCGAGAATGTCGTCACATTCCCTGGTCCCAATGACACGGTCCCACGCTGCCTCGGCCCGCACACAGAAAACCAAGAAATCATTTTCCAAACCAGGCCAACCATTTCCTTGAAATCCATTTTTCAAACCATTTTCTTATCTTTTGAAAACTCTTCAAAAACCTCGGCAAAATGGCGCATCAGGTGTCCCAAGGGACCACCATTGATGGCCCACAATCCTATCTCATAGGAACAAAACACGGCATCCAGAAAGCCATCGAAAACACATTTGCAAACTCATTTGGGCCCAGAATCAGCATGCCGAAAGTCAGATTCGGTATGCCGAAATCTGCTGATTCGGTAAACCAGTCTGATTTAGTCGACCGAACTGGGGTCAACGGTCAACACTCAGGCCAAGTTCGATATACCGTTTAAAAACGAATGACCGAATTCCGACCAAAGGACCAAACTGACAAAAAAATGGTATGCCGAGCGGAATCGATATGCTGAAATCCCCTGATTCGATATGCCATTTCCATTCGGTATGTCGAATTCTACGAAACCAGAAAACGGCCCAAAACCCTACCTTCTGAATCGCTTCGAATGGGACCTCCGATTGGACCCCTTAAACAAACACCAAAAATCTTGCATAAAACATATGGTGTAGACCCTCGAGTCTACTCCAAAACCCAACAAACAAAATTAAAATCCATTCACCATGCATCAAGTATAAAATCGGGAAGATAGAATGGTCAAAAGGACCCAAAACACACTATTCGCCATAAATGCTAATAAATACTCCATAAATACACAATAAATTCTAGGAAGGTAAACTTACCTAGATTTCATGCAATCCTAGCATTTTCTACCAATTTCATGCTCTCTATTACTCGAAGTGGAGATGTGTACCTGAGAAATGCCTCCGGCGAGCTTTGGCGCAATCACGGCCACAGGGCACACCACACGAGCTCCGCGCACCACCACGAGCAACCACAGCCCTCCGCTTCGCTCCCTCGACCTCTTCCTCTCTCTCGGCGTGCACGCGATGAAGGGAAAAAACAGAGGAGGTAAGGGAGATGAGTGGAAAGGAAGAAGGGAAAGGAGAAGGAAGGAGAAGGAGAAGTGAGGAGAAAGGCAAAGAAGGTGGACGAGTAGCGCTCCGCCGAGGAGGAGGGGAAAGGAAGAAGAAGGAAGGAGGGTACAACGATGGGTGGCGAAGAGAAGTGCGGTGCAACTTATAAAACCTGCGCCCGCAGTAGCTGAAAACGTGCCCACCTGCACGTCTCAGCCACCGGCACACAACACGAGCAGCCAACTGCCAATCACCACCAACGAGACTAACTGCAAGCCTCAACCACCAGCCTACACATGCGGGCCCCACGGGGACCCCACACCTGGGCCCCACAAGGACCCACACCCAGGCCCCACAAGCACAGTGCCAAACCACGCACAGGGACACGCAAATAGAAGCCAGCCCACGAGGCCCAAGCCCAAAAGCACAAAGCCACACAACGAGCCTCGGAACAGTAACACCCGTCCAGGAATAAAATTCATAAAATGTAAATAATTACAAAATGAATTTTATGGGTGTTACATCCATAGACACAACATTGGTAGGCGAGCTCCAACTACCTCCATAAACACCGTTTACACAACATTGTAAACCATGTAATTAATTGTACTATTGTGTAAATGGGTTATTAATGGATAATCTGTTGTTTCTTGGATGTATGAGCTTGTGGTTGGCTTTCTATGCACCTGCTTATGATTTGGGACCAATGTGGGAACCCGTTTGAGGATGTACAATCGTCTCGATTTGCGTGCCTATCTTTTCTTCATTTCTCTCCTTTTCTCTCTCTCTTTCTCTCTCCTCCATAGGCATTCATCCTCTTCTTCTCCTTTCGTCCCCACTCCCTCAACCATGCCACTAGCGTTACCGACCCATGTCACCCCATCCCTTCTGACAGGATGGGCAGCCGGCGCGACGCAAGGAGGAGAGGGAGATATAGAGGGAAGGAGGCGCTGAGTAAAGGAGGAGAAAGGGGTGAGCTGTGGAGCCAGAGGAGAGGTGGAGCAGCACACAAGTAGGTGGTGGTGGTTCGTTGGCGAAGGAGCTTTGCCGGGGCACGAGGAGGATCGTCGGAGTGCGGAAGGGTCGCTAGAAGGCTGAGCGAGGTACGCGACCCCTATCCCTCCTCATTTCTTGGTGGTTTGATTAAGTGAGTAAAATGCATGAAAATGACGAAAAATGCAGGTAAAATCGTAGAAAATAGTGGAATTGATGAGAATGAGTTATAATGCATGAAAACATAGATATCATGCGGTTAGGATGAAAATTTTGTAGGATTAAACGAGATTTGGGATGTAAGCTACAGTACGTTAATCTAAGCTCCTCCCCTTTATGATTTTCGTGTGAATTGTGTAGTTAATGGAATCATGAATGGTTTGAGGAGTTTTGAAATAAACTTAAGAGTCTACGCCCCATGATTTATTGGTATTTTGTGATATGTGTTTAGGAGATCCAATCGAGGCTCCTACTTTTGGCGATTTTGTCGACCGAAACAGGGGAATGCCCTGGTTGCAGGATTTTTGGTATGGCGAATTGAATTCGGTATGCCGAAATCCTGACAAATTAAGCCAGGATCCCTAGTTTCGGTAGATCGAAATCTTCCGGTCGATCGAAACAGGGGATTTCAGTATACAGAAGGAATTCGGTATATCAAATTAGTGATTTTCGATATGCCGAATTCCAATTCTGTCTACCGTTTTCATCTCCTGGCCCATGTGAATAAATGGGTACAAATAATGGAAATAAAAGGATTTAAATTATAGACACCCCGATTTTGCAATCACTTGGCGGCAGGCTCCTTTGGAAGATGCTCTGGTTGCAACCATCACTCCAAAACCCTAACTCCATAGAACCCTAAGCCCACTTAGGCCCACACAAGCCCATTAGGCCCAGACAGACCCAATTAGGCCCACACAAGCTCCATTAGGTCCACACAAGCCTATTAGGCCCAGATAGACCCAATTAGGCCCACACAAGCCCCATTAGGTCCACACAAGCCCATTAGGCCCAAACAGACCCACTTAGGCCCACACAAGCTCATTAGGTCCACACAAGCCCACTTAGGCCCACACAAGCCCATCAAGCCCACACAAGCTCATTAGGTCCACACAAGCCCACACAAGCTCATTAGGCCCACACAAACCCACTCAAACTTAATCCAAGCAAAAACCACTAATTAAAAACCAAATTAAACAAAATCTACTAAAATCCACTTAAAATCAAAATTAATCAAGTGAAAACCCTAATTAAAATCAAAATCAAGCAAAATCCACTTAAAATCCTAATTAATCAAGTGAGAACCCTAATTAAAGTCAAAACAAAGTGAAATCCATTTTCAAACCACTTTAATCC
>JAMKQA010001783.1:0-23302 GCA_024699735.1 Posidonia australis | reverse complement strand
GGAGAAGAGGAAATAGGTGAAGTTGTTGTGGGCTTGATGGGCCAAGATGGATTCGACCGGGCTCAGAGGGCTAAACAGGCTTCATGGGCCTCCATGGGTCAATGCGGGCCCGCATGGACCCAAATGGGTTGATTGGGTCCAAAGAGGCTAAATGGGCTCAAATAGGCTTGCATGAAGTCAAATAGGCTTGAAATGGTGTAGTGGGCCCAAATGGGCTCAATCAGGGTTTAGTGGGCCTTCATGGACCCAAATGGGTTTCCATGAACCAAATGGCCTAGGTTAAGGGGTTTGAGCTCAACCACCAGACCCATCCTGCAAAATTGGTAAAATTGGGGTGTCTACACCTAGCTAGCACACCAACCTAGCACACTTCCCTAGCACACATAGGTGGCGCACTTAGCCAGCGCACATCCCTGGCTCACAACACTGCGCAGGCTGCGGCTGTTGGCTTTCCGCCTTCCTTGGCTGTTACCTCCAGTAGCGAATATGCCATGGAATCTTCCAGGCTCTTCGTCTGCGAGGCTCTCCTCATTCCCATGAGTTACCCCTGAGAGTTCCCTATAAAAGGACCCCCATAGGTAGCCATTGAAGAGGAAGAAAAAATCCTGAGAGGTGAGAATCCTGAGTAGAAACCTGAAATCCAACCATTTTCTGCTCTAAAGCCCGATCTCTGCATGAGTCTCTCCACCAGTCTAGCAGCTTATTTTCATTCCCTAGAGCACCCCCTTGCGTCCTAGAGCCTCCTTGGTCCTTCCAAAGCAACAAGGATCTTCTTATTTTTGAAATTGCAAGAAGGAACAGCTCGAGAGGTAGGCTTTCTACCTCCTCTTTATTTTCTAAATATCATTTCAGAACTTGATAAAACATGCTTAAAACCTTATGTATGATCTGTTTTGTTCCATGTTTATGAAGTTTTCATGATAACATGCTCGCATTCTATGCAAATAATCTCCATGCTAATCTATGTTTATATTTCTAGCATGTAATCCGCATGAACTATTGTTTCCTTGCACATAGTATTTTGCCATGCATCATGTATGCCCTTGCACGTAGAAGCATGCGTATGATCATCATTTTTACATGTTTTGATTCGCATTATCCACATCATGCTTGTTCTCAAGTATTTCACACGTTTTCATGCATGAACCCATCAACTTGTTTTGATTTCAAATGCTTTGTTACATGATGATTCTTGATCCTACGCACTCACATCATGTTTTCCAGTTTTTATCATAGCATAGGCCTTCTAGCACTTGCATAAATCCTCCTTGTATCTCTGCTGGGCGGGTTTTGGATCAGGTCACAGTCTGATCCAGACTCCCTGGTGCGCACATCCTAGTTGCACCCAACCCGCGCACCAGTTTGGCGCACTTAGTAGGCGCGCTAGACTGGCCAAAGATCAGAGCACTTGCATTACATCCATACTTGCATGGTTTTATTGCAAGGTTTTGAGCTTATTTCTTTCTGATTGATTCTCTGGTTTGCCAAGATGCCACCTGCATGTTCTCAGCTTTTGATCAGACTGTTTTCCATTTGTTTTCTCTGTTTTGTTATTCAGCTCTAGGCTGAATCTGGTAGGCTGATTGCACCTTACTCCCTTGTGAGAATCATGTGCGTCACCCTAGGATCCAGAGGCCTGGCTGAATCATGCTTTCTTCATCTAGTTCAAATAGGTGAGATCTTGTGTGAGGCTTCTAGCCCTTGAGCTCAAGGTCATTGCATTGCATTTGCATTTCTAGCTCTTTCAAGACATGTTTTCCCAGTTTTCCAGAATGATTTCTACTGCATACTTTTCCAGAGTGCATCCTCTGATGTTTTGCTTTGCGTGGCTTTCTGTTTTGCCTCTACATACTTTACTGGCCCACCTAGACGCACATAGGTGGCGCTCCAGACTGACGCACCAGTCTGACGCACCAAACAGGCGCAATGGCCTGTTTTCAGTAGCACACATCAAGTTTTTCATGTGTTTTGCTTGCTTTCTCAATCCGATTTGCTTTTGGGTTTTCATCTGATTCTCTTCCCTGATGCATTAGGAAGGCACACCCATGTTTTCAATAGTTTTCTTGCATTTTAGCTTGCATTTAGGCATGTAGAAAGCAAGGATGATAAATCGCTCAAGATATTAGATCTTTGATCTTATATGCAATATTCTTGCATCAACTCTTGGCCCGGCACACGAGCGATATTTCTGAGCATTAGGACACACCCCTAGACATCATGCACCTATACTCTAGACACCACAAGCATTGTCATGGCATGGCATATCGCCCTCGGGCGTACAACAAAAGGCTGAAAAGCCGACATTTCATTAGCAAAAGAGAAATCAATAGAAGACCAATTTATCAGGCGTACGAGGGTGCCTAACACCTTCCTTGTACGTAACAGGGATCCTTACCTGCATTTCTGGTTTGCGCAGCCCCTTTTTATTTGTTTTGCATGATTCTTCATGTGTTTTATGGTTTTACTCGTCTTCCATTTTAATAGACTAGGTGGCGACTCCTTCATTTTTGCATTTTCTTTCTTCTTTTCTTTTTGTCGTGGCTTTGCCGCTTTTGGCACACATATTACCTATTTGTGACCACCCCCGTCGGCATGGTTACAGCTAGCTTCTATCTTCGTCTTCTGTCTTCTTAATTCTTTTATGTCCTTGCAAAAATTTGTCTTTTGTTTCAACTCACACTCTCGCACTCACTCTAGTATTTTATCTTCCTCTAGAGGTATAGGTTCTTGAGGAGGTTTAGATACTTTGCCTAGATCATGGTGGATTGTGGCTCTCTCACTCACTAGGTTATCTAGATAGTGTCAACTAGGGATGTACCAACCCCTTCTTGAGCAGGCCAAATGTTTCGATTCTCATCATCAAGTGATGATCATGTTGACTATGCAAGTGGTGCTACTGTATCCATACTATGAGTGCTTGACGGGGGAAAAAATAAGAGAGTATGCAAAAGCAATGCTAGTATAATAGAAAGAAAGTAGTGGATGAATGAGTGCAGAAATAGAGCTTTACAGGGCTAGAATACGACCTCCAGGCACTAGTAATACTTCTTCAGGTAACACGTTGACTGGCTCAAACTAGTCAATGTGGTACATACTTTCTAGGATTGCAGCACCTCTAGGGAAGATCTACTTGACAATGAATGGGTTGTCCTAATTGGACCTGAATTTGCTGTGAGCAACTAAAAGGTGGATGGCTAGTAAGACTAGATCTCTTGGTGTGAAGCTTCTACACTGAACCTTCTTCTACCTCTTCCAGCATTGACTCCCTTATGATCCTAAGTGATGGGATTTCTACCTCGATAGATAGGACTGCCTCCATACCATACACTAGTGAATACGAAGTTGCTCTTGTCAAGGTCTGGATTGACATTCGGTAAGCCCATAGTGCGTATGAGAGTTTCTCATGCTAGTCCTTGTGAGTCTTAGCTACCTTCATCAAGATTTTGGTGAGATTTTTGTTGGCTGACTGAACTGTACCGTTCATCTATAGGCGGTATGGAAAGGATCGGTGATGCTTGAACTTGTAACTCTGCAAGTAGTCCTCAATCCTCTTTGCTATAAAGTTCTTGCCATTGTTCCAGATGATGCCATGTAGAACCTCGTACCGAGCTATGATAATGAACTTCTCCATTGCAGTAGTAGTGATGGTCTTATAGGAAGTTACTTCGACCCACTTGGTAAAGTAGTTGATAGCCACCAGGATGTAGCGATGGCCATTGGAGGCTGAGGGGTGAATGGCTCCAATAACATTGATTCCTTAGGTGGAGAATGGCCATGGCAAGGACATACTGTGTAGTTGCAGTAGGGTAGCATGGATGAGGTTTCCATGTATCTGGCAATTATGACATCTGCACACAAACTAACAGCAATCGACCTTCATGGTGGACCAGAAGTAGCCTTGCAACATAATCTTCTTGGCCAACTGTATGTCGTTCATGTGAGGGCCGCATGTCCCTACGTGTATTTGGAGCATTAATGCATCAACTTCTCTTTTGTCTACACAACGTAGAAGCATCTGGTTGTAGGATCTTCTATAGAGTTGCCTTGCTCCTAACACATATTTTGATGCAAGACGCACCATGGTCCTTCTTTCAACGGTTGAAGTACCAAATGTGAGGATGCTGATTTCAAAGAAGACTTTGATGTCATAGTACCACAAGAGCTCCTCTGATGGGTCTGCTTATTCTATGGCCATGCAATGCACCAACTGCTCCACACAGGTGACTGATCTATCCACTGCATGACTTTCTAGTATGGACAGTCAAGATGCTAGAGTTGCCAAGGCATCAACATAATCATTTCTAGCTTTGTTCATGAAAGAGAAGAGGATTTCCTCAAACTCTGCGATGAGTTTCTAAATGTAGGCGTGGTAGGGCACAAGTTTCGAATCTTTGGTCTTCTAGCTACCATTAACTTAGGAAATGACTAACATTGCATTATTGTGCACTTGTAGTTTTTACGCACCATGCTCAAGTGCAGCCTGTAGCTCTAGGATGCATACTTCATATTTTGCCACATTGTTGGTGCATTTGAAGACTAGCTTCTTGGCAAACGGGATCAGCTGTCCTTGGAGTGTCACTAATACAACACCAATGCCCATGCCCTTTTTGTTGACTGCACCATCGAAATAAAGGTGCCACTACTTCTTATTTCTAAGCTCTTCGGGCTCTACATCATCCACGACAAACAGTATATCTTCATCGGGGAACTATGTTTGTAAGGGTTAATACTCAAGCAATGGCAAGTCAAGCAAGTGATCTGCCACGGCTTGTCCCTTCATGGATTTTTGTGTGACAAAAGTAATGTCATATTGGGACAATAGGACTTGTCACTTGACACATTTACCTACCAAGGGGGGCTTCTAAAACAGATACTTCTTCATGTCATGCCTGTAAAGGAGCAAAATAGGGTATGCTCAACGAGAGATAGGCAGACTTTCTCAATTGTGCTATACTTGACCTTGCAGTCATTGAACTTTTTGTTAAGGTAGTAAGTAGCTTTCTCCCTGTGCCCTGTCTCATCATGCTATTCCAAGACTACACCCATGGAGTGCTGTGTGACTGATAAATACAGAAGTAGTGGCCTACCCGACGTGAGGGGTACTAGCATCGAGGGTTTAGTCAACATCTACTTGATCTTGTCAAATGTAGCCTAGCACTCTTCACTCTTATTAATCTATGTATTCTTTCTCAAGAGCTTGAAGATTGGTTCACAGATGGGAGTAAGCTATGCAAACCGACTAATGTATTGTGATCACTCCAACAATCCTCGGACCTCCTTCTTGGTCATAGGGGAGGCATGTCAATGATTTCTCTGGCTTTGTTAAGGTCCACCTCAATTCCCTTTTGACTGATAATATACCCTAGGAGCTTTCCGGAAGATACTCCGAATGCACACTTGTTGGGGTTAAGGCAAAGCTTATATCTCCATAGACTTTCAAAATGCTTTCTCAGGCAAGGAATGTGGCCTTTGGACTCTCTAGACTTTGTGATCTATGATTCACATAAACCTCGATTGTCTATGCATGAGGTCATGGAAGAGCACTGTCATTGCCCTTTGGTAGTTGGCGCCTGCATTTTTTAGTCCAAACGGCATCACTTGGTAGTTGAAGACTCGCTAAGGAGTAATAAATGATGTCTTCTCCATGTCTTCCTCCACCATTCTAATTTTGTTATATCTTAAGAAGTCGTCCATGAATGAGAGCATCTTGTGTCCCACGGTATTATTGACTAGGATATCGATGTGTCGTAGTGGGAAGTCATCCTTTAGACTCGCCTTATTAAGGTCTCAGTAATTGAAGCACATGTAGACCCATCCATCCTTCTTCGACATTGGAACGACATTCAGGAGCCATTCAGGGTAGAGGACAACCTAGAGGAAGTTCCTTCATGATTTCTTTCTTTAGCTTAAGGAGCCATTGCAGTCACCATCTTTTGAGTTTTTGTTTGACTGGCTTTGCACTAGGCTTAAGCGGCAACATGTGTACCACTACCTTGACGTCGAAATCGACCATGTCATCATAACTCCATGCAAAGACATCCACGTACTTTGTGAGGAAGGCTATGAATTCGGCTTTCACCTATAGGGACAATTGGGCACTAATACGCACTTCCTTGACATGATCTACCATGTCGATGTTAACTAACTCTGTTTGCTCCTTGACGTGCAAGTTTGGCTCTTCTGGATCATCGTCATAGGGCTGGAACTTAGGTAGTGTTTCTTCGCTTGCACCTATGCCAACATCATCCTCTTCTTCGTAGGCAATGAGCTCGACTAGGATCTCCTACCCAAAGGATGGGTTTGTGACCTCAAAGGAGAAGACATGCTTTGAGTCTTGCCCCTACTAGTGCTTCATGATTGTCACAATGACCCTTGTGTGCTTGTAGTTGCGGTGTGCGACCTCTATCTCTGCTATGTTGGGGACTACTGTTGGTCCACGCCTTTCTGTTTCTTCTACATTCTTAACAGTATTTTTGGTCTTTTTGATTTTTTTGGGTTTTTTGCTATATTTACAGAAGGTTTTGTAGTTTGACGACTGTCTTGTTATTGATTGATGTGACTGATGCCACTCGAGTGCTCATCTAAGCCTAACTCAAGGCCTTTTTTTTACCCCCACTTTTAAAGTGGGGCTTGGGTTGATAATACCACCTAGCTAGACCTGCCTCCCAGCAATTGGGAGATTAACTCCCCTGGTCTAGTACATGTTGATTTGGATCCTTCTAGGACCATGACAATTGGGCAGTCCTACTATGCTGAGGATTGTGCCGGTTTGAGCTCTGTGATCACTACTTTGCCTTTTCTGTTTCTAATCTCCGCTTTCGTGTCCTCAGCTAATTCTGCCAGTTGTTCTTGAAAGAAGACCTTTAGATCATTACGTAGTCAATGTGAGCCTTTACTTTTGCTTCCTCCTCTTAGTTAGAAGGGAGGTCTACATAGTATCCTTCGGCCCGTTCCTCCTTTTGGGCCTCCGGTTCCGAGGGCTCCATGGTGCGGGTCACTGCCCATGCCCACAACTATATAGGCTACTGTTGTAGAGCTCCCAAGTGGTCTATTGCTGAGACTGGTGGCAAGGATGCTAAGACTACTGGAGCCGACGGGGGTGAAACTATGGGGATTGTTGTAACTACTGACATGGTTGATTGCAAGGAAACTACTGACACTGGTGCAGCTAAAGTTACTGATATTGGTGGAAATGAAGCTAAAATCGTTGATGAAGCTGATATGAACTTTGGTAAAGCTATTGACACTGGCGAAGCTAGCGAAACTGGTAATAACTGCATTGGCTATCTAGTAGTCTATCTGCCCAACCACTCAATGGTCTTTTCTCTTCTCAAAGTAGTAGTCCTCAACACAGACCCACTCCATCATAGGTTGTGGTATGCTCAGTGGTTGTTGAGCCTCTACTATCATCTAGCGTTGATTTGGATCCATGAAACCTACACTTACAAAGTTTGTGATATCTCGAGGGATGAGTAGCTTCTTTGACTTGCGAGTGCACTGGTATCCATTATTGAGTGGGTCCCATTCATATCCAAGGCCTTCAAAGTCTCTTCTTTCTTCAATGGTGATGGGCTCAACAATCCCCTAGCTGTACCACCCAAAAGGTGTCCCTTTCTCATATCTCCATCGGCGACACAAGTTCTTGACTATCAACAAAGGGTTGCTATGAATAGCTAGGCAGTTGGCATTCTAAAGGGCTGGGATATAGTTAACTGACTCAAATCGATTAACCCAGTACAATACATATGACAATTTAGGGTCGAAGTGGACAGTCTGAAGAGCAACCGAAGAGACGGCCTCAACCTCCTCCTTCTCGAAATTTTCTACCATGACAACAACGATGTTATCACCCTAGAAAAACTTGATCATACGATGGATAGTGAGGTGATAACCTGATACTTGTGCAACCAAGGATGCCCAAGTAGGAGATTGAAAGACGACTCTAGATTGACGACATAGAATTCTACATCAAACTCAACTGGACCAACAACAAGAGGGATAACCAAAATCCCCAAAGCATCGTGGTGTATGTCATCAAAGGCCATCATCCCCTTTACAGCTAGATTAATGTCTTTAGAATTGAATCTGATCTTACTTCTAGTGCGCAAGGGGCGAACGTTTAAGCCTGCTCCATTGTCTACCAACATCAGAGGGATACAGAAGCTTTGATACTGCACAATGATAAACAAGGACTAGTTGTAGTTGGTCTCTACTGGATGTAGTTCTTAACTGGAGAAGGTGATAACCTGCAACACTATAATGGTATCTAGCATGATTTCTAGGGCTACGGGTTCTATGGATGGTGAGACATGGGTATCCTGAAAAACTCTGAGGTAGGCTTCTCTATGTTCGAAGGAGGTATGGATCGGTTCCCAGATAGAGATGTCGACTTTAACCTTCTTCAGTTAAGCTATAATGTTGGCTGAGAGATAGTCTTTTTGGGTGGTTATGGTTGTTTTACCTACAATGCTTGTTGGAGGGGGTTTATGCTGGCTTTCTAGCTATTGGGGAGCTAGTGCTGGGTGGTTCTGCTTGACTGTTAGAGCTGTGGACTTGTAGACCTAACCCAAGTTTGTTATTTGTATGCACATTTCTATGATGTAGTTATAAGGCACGCAATGAGTGTCCCTGGTCAGGTTAATGACCATGGGCACACGAACCGTCCGCTCCAATGGGACTACTAGTTGGCATGAGGGTGGTGCAACTGGATAGTCCTGAAATGGAACTGGCTGAGTAGGCTCTATCTTGGGCTTAGCAAGGAGGTGGACTTCTGTAGGGATCTAGGTTAACAGGTGGGCTATGCAGTAGTGTGCTCCACCTTTGCAGTTAGCTGGATCATGTTAACTGCAGATCTTGAGCCGTCAAGGAATAATTAATAGAGTCGGAAAGGAAAGGGGGCAGAGACATCATGAATCAGATTTAAGGGGTCCATCAAGAATGTGGCAAACCTAGAAGGTGAGATGAAGTGAATTCCCGAAGTCCCTAGTGCTCCTAAAGCAATATGCTCAGGCAGGGGCTAGCTGACTATACTAGGATTGGCTGGTGTTGGTGTTTGTGTTGGTGTCGATGCTAGTGTAGGCATCGACTCTGCCTCTTAGGTGTTGATGATAATAACCTTTTGGTCGATCAGAGTCTAAATAGCATCCCACAACTAAGGCAGTTATCCGTCGAATGCCCTATAGCTCAATGGAAATTATTGAACTAATTCGCATTGTACCACCATGACAATGGGTTCGATGGTGAGCAAACATCAGGAAGCCTCAACAGCAATGCCACATTAGGAAAGACAACGTTGAGTGGCTCAACCAGTGGGGTGTAGCCATGCTCAGTGCGTCAAGGTCATCTTTGCCTAGGGAGCTTTCCTTTCCTTGTCGACGCGACAGGGTACATCAGTTCGATGATGGGGGTGATGTGAGATGTGTGTGGTGTCCTACATATAGGTGCGTACACTACCTGATGCTAAGCAGGCAAGCTTGCCACATTCATAGGTGTAGTAGGAGATCCAATATACGCAACAATTGTCTTGGTAGGATCCCTTTTCCTAGGGATGCTGGTGCTCAGGCTGTTGTTATTGTTATTGCTGTTGTTGTTGTTGGTGGTGCTGCTAGAAGTGGTGGTCTACTTCGCAAATACAATGAGCATGGGAAAGATGCCACTACAGAGCAAGCTCTCCATGTAGGCTCGACGTAGGCGCCTACCAGGATCAAAGATGCAAAGCTAGTGATAGGTTGTATGCTTAATTAGGCTCGATTGCTGGCTGTGCTCTGTAGATTATCATCTTGATAGACTCCTCATCGGTGGGCCTATTGCTGACTTGTGAAGCAAAAGCATGCCAATGACCAACATTCTCTCCAAATAGTTCTTAGAGCCTCTGTCGAAGGGTGACCAAATCTCCCTACATTGCGATCAGGTCAAGATTAAAGGAGTACTATTCTAGGAACACCTAACTGAGGTCGTTCCAAGTCTTGATGGAAGCCATGTCAAGTAATGTGAAGCACATGAGTGCGGGTCCAGTAAGACTCTTCTAAAACAAGTGGATAAGAAATCTTTCATCAGTTTATAACTGAGCAAGATCTCCGTAGTACGCTTTGAAGTGGGAATTGGGGTAGCCCTTGTAGTTGTACTTTTCAAACACTGGGATGTGAAAGTTTTGGGGGGCGTGTCACCTTTAGAAAATAACAAAGGCCCTAGAATTGGTAAGACTGGCGGTCCCTGCCTTACACTACGCGTAGTACTCTCTCTAAATTGCTCACCTTTGTGAGGAGAGTTTTGGGAGTCACTGTTGTCGAGGTTTGTGCGATTGGGGTGGGTATCACGTACGTCATGTGGGTCACACCTTGGTGCTCCTCTAGATCCACCATTACACGACCTAGTGTCGAGGCATGATGGCTGACATACCTATGCATGTGTGTTGAGTGTTGTGGGATGAATGTGGAAGCCTATACCTAATGCAAGGGAGAAGAATAGAAGACATGCTGTGTTGTGTGGGGTATGAAGTGTAGGAGTAGCAGCTGCTGCACTGGTACGGCTCTAGGTAATAGGTTTAGGGAATGCTGTGCTCTAGCTAGTCCATAAGGCTAGCCACCAGATGATGGAGTGGCATGCTGTGGATGGTGATGTGACAGGGAAAGTGGTAGAGTCGACACTTCCATCGGTGGGGTAGTGAGGAACTATGCTGATGGCAAAAGCAGAGGAGCAGTGGGTGCAGCTTGAAGCACAAGTGCAGATTGTGGTGGGGCTTCAGGAGTAGAGTGGACAGATGATATCAAAGTCAGGTCTAGATAGAGGGTCATGCCTTGCAGCTTCTATGTAAGGGCCAAGAGGTGTTGGACATGCATAGCTGAAGTCCAATCAGTGGCAATGCTAAGTGCTGGAGCAAGAGTGGGACAGACATAAAAGACGGCTGGAAGTTAATCTATCTAGGAGGCAGGGAACCTATTAGAGAAGTTGTCATAGTAGGTTAAGTATCAAAGGAGGAAGGGCTCTAGAGTGGGACAAAGATTGGCATTTTTGGAGCCTAAGTGACGGTCACCACAATAGACTCGATGATGGTCTCCAGATTGGCGAGGATTTCCAAGCATCCCACCAAAAGAGGGAAAGAACTCTGATGCTCCTGGAAGTGGTGAGCATGAGGGGAAGAGCAACAACTATGGTCAACACAAGGGAAAGAGAGACTGAAGTTGGGATCTCCACCAAAATAGTAGTAGGGTGAGGCTCGCTTGTGTGCTGGACCATGGTGGACTGTGAGCGAGTGTAGATGGGACTGTGGCAGTAAGTAGGGAGACGAGGTCTACGATGAGCTATTGTCGAAAGCGATGAATAGTTCGAGAAAGGATGGCGAAGAAAAGGAGTCATCGAAGGAAGTCAGCGAAAGGAACACGTGGGCCTTGGCTGAGGAACTTGCATGCTGACCTGTAGGTGGTAGGGCAACAAACAAGTATCAAAACCTAGGATAGGAAAAAGCAA
The DNA here is from genome assembly GCA_024699735.1 of Posidonia australis. Taxonomy (NCBI): domain Eukaryota; kingdom Viridiplantae; phylum Streptophyta; class Magnoliopsida; order Alismatales; family Posidoniaceae; genus Posidonia; species Posidonia australis. The sequence goes on along the minus strand of JAMKQA010001783.1, from coordinate 11,836 downwards.
AATGCCTTGATTATTAAGGTGGTATGAATGGCATGCATGCACATGAATGCCTAGTATGCACTCTCTCACTATGCAAGTCTTGAGTGGGAAACCCACCTAGGACTCCCTCATGGATATGGGATTTGACTCAGGTCAAAATGTAAGGCTCCTATTCTAAATCCTAGCCAAAGCACAAGCGGTGAATGAGTGGTGTGTTGGTGGCCTCGACACCTATAGTTGCAAGGAGTTGTACCCTCTACTAACACTGAGATGACCCTAGACAGGGGGGACAAACTATTTACACATCCCACACTGAAGCCGTGGAACGGGGAACCAGAACCACCCTTCATAGAATGTGGGTGACACAGGAGAGGAGAAGATGCATGCACCTATATAAATCATTCATGTGATATGTTTGATGCCTTTTACTCGCATTTTATTAAACCATTGGGGGAGAAGTACATGTAAGACTCTTGTTATACCTAGGCTTGGTTTTACTTGTGTGTTTTTTAGATTAACTCAAAAGAGTGGGGGCAAACATGTCTCTAATTTCCCTAGGATTAATGTGAAACGAGGAAAGAAACATCCAATATGGCAAGCAAATATCAAACATTAAGAAAAATGCATGCTCATGTCATGTGTTAGTGTCATGGTCATTATGGTGAATATGGAAGTAGACATCATATCAAAAGGCATGAGACGTGTCTTGTGCAAGTGTAGTGGCATAGCATACTTGTAACATTTCGAACCTCAACCTTCACACTTAATCATGACTAATGATAATTAATTAATGATTAAGTTATTTTTTAAGTGAAGGTTTCCAGCTATGGTGTGTGGTGACTTGTGGGAGTATGGGACCGAAGGTGGATCAACATTGGATGCCACAGTGCTATCAAGACCTCAATTCATAAGTTATTTCATGAATTATGGGTGTTTGGAATATTTCCTCCTTCTTTATGGGTATTTGCACAAAATTCATGCAAAAAGTTCATTAAACAAATGCCTACATAGGAGGGAAGGGTGGCGTAGGAGCATAGACAAGGCATGCAAGTGTTGAATCGGAGAAAAAAATGGAAGAGAAAGAAAAGGAATAGGGGGAGGAATTGGAATAGAAGAAGAAGAAGAAGAGGGAAGAGATGAGAAGAATGGAAGGCTCTAGAAGAAGCCAGAGTATGGAAGAAAGAAAGAAAGAAGGAAAACCAAGAAGAAAAGAAAGAAGGAAAGAAAGGAGAGAAGGAGAAGAAGCTGAGAAGAAGAAGGGAAGAAGGAAAAAGATGATCAAGGTACATACCCCATTCCTTCTAATTCTCTCATTTAAGCTTAAGATTAGTGAACTATGTTGGGTGGGAATGATTTGGAGGCATGATATGAATTTTTAGGATTTTTAGTAAATTTTGATGAATTTTTGAAGAAATTATGAGTATAATGACGCTGCTAAGCTTATCTGAGTCTTCTTTCTCTAATCATGTATGACTTGAGCTATGAGTATTGGAATTGAATTATTTTTGTTCCATTAGAAAGTAAACTTAAAGATCTTTAATTCAATTGGCTACTTGTTAATTTTCGTGGCCTGTAGAAATACCATTGCCTGTGTAAAAATTGATGACTCATTAGTTATGCCAGCTTGAGTCTTATAGCTTTAAGCATTAATATCTCGAGTTATAGATATGGATTTGAATGAAACTTGTCCCAAATCTAGAATGCTTGGATTCTAGATTTTACAGAATTTTTGGTAAACCTGTCAATTTCAACACGACACAATAATACGACACGAACACGATACGATATAATCGTATTTGGGTTTACCCTTATCATATCTCGTGTACTTATCGTGTCTATCTGGTAGACACGATTATTAAACGGGTTATTTTCATGTCTATGGTAAAAAATCTCATAAGTACATGTTACCTAATCATGTATATAGATTATAACTTTCACTTTTTTGAATATTGGATGTCTATGATATGTTGTAGACTTATGATATTAGCATATGGAACAATGGAACTTGTGAAATATTGTTGAATGATTGGTTTCATGATTTATTGATTTATCTTTGATTTCTCTACGTGTATAAAACATATAAATGTTAAACATATACTAAATGTGTAATCTTGTATTAAATGTGTATCATGTAATAAACGTGTACTCGTGTCATCAGATCGTTATCGTATCAAAACGACACGATTCACTTAAACGTGTACTTAATGGGTCATGTCATGTATACACACTAATAGACAATTCGTGTTTGGGTTTAGTATTAGGTACACGATAATTAAATGGGTCGTGTTTGGGTTTAACATATATGTATAGTATACACGTTTATACACGACACAATAGGTACACAACACGATCCATTTGACAGGTCTAATTTTTGGTTCACTGAAAGTTGGCTTGTCTGAGGTCCCAACTTCGGTAAATGGCTTAGTTTCAAGGCAAATTTCATTATTCAGAAATCACCTGAAACGGCATATCGAAATTGTCCAGTATGCTGAATAAGGAGATTTTGACATACTGAATTTGACTGGTATGCTGAACTAGACCCTGAACCAGTTTTGAGTGTTTTAAGAGTTGATTAATATATATATATATATATGGGTTTATATATGTATTAATCTTATAGAGATAACTAAATTAACACTAGAACAAGTAGGATAATCATTAGGATGGTTTTGGGAATGGTCCAAAAGAATTAGCAAGATGAATTGGTGTTTAGTCTCACAAGTCATTAAGGACTTCAAGACCATTGTGAGCTTTTGTGTGGTTCCATAGGGTGAGCTTATACCTTGAAAGTGTTTAATTGATGTTCCAACTAAGCTTGAAAGTTCTAAATGATTTTTCAAAGTTAATTATGAGAATATAAGAGTTTTTCTAAGTGGTTTTCCAAAAAAAATTTATAAAGATTCTTAAAGAGCATAGATGACTTTAAACAGTGGTTTCAAAAGAATTTTAAAAAGGAACTATATGGATTACTATAGTGTTCCTTTGCACAGCATTTAGTGGTATTTTTAGAGATGGTTTTCGAGCATTTTCGAAAATAATTTCCAAAAGAGTTCAGAAAAGAAATGCATAGATTTGCAAAGGTTTTGAAAGGTTTTCCAAAGTTCTTTGTTAGCTGAGGCCAAGAGAACGATGTAGCGTGCTACCAGAACCAAGGGGTGTGATGACATTCTTGAGGTGGTTGGGCACATTGCCTAGGGTGTGACCAGAGACTAAGAGGCTGAGGTAAGTATTCATCAGATCTTGAAGGTATGAGACTCCTGGATTGTCTTTCATGAAGCTAAGGTTGAGGTTCACGGGTCGAGGGCTGACTAGACTTGGATGTATGAGACTCCATTTATTCTGGGTGCTGAGGACCTAGGGTACTAATTGTACACAGAGGCACGTGATAGCGAACTAGGAGATATGAGACCTCTATATAGCTGGACGTGACACTATGGTTAGTACGGGTGTTGAGACTAAGACAAAAATAGTTAGGTATTGGCAAGGCCTGGGGTGAGAGTCCTTAGGTGTCGGGGCACACAAGGGCATCAAGAGGAGATGCATCCCCATGCGAGTTGAGATAGAGAGTTGAGTGGTCATAGTACAGCGAGGCATGTTGGCTAGGGTAGTGGTATGCCCTACACGGGAACTTTCACCACAGTAATGCAGACACTATTGGTCGTGCTTCGGTGGACTACTTATGGCCAAGTGTCGGTTGCTTGGTACCAGGTAGCACGACACGCTAGAGAGGCCTAAAGGTTAGAGTTTGTAGAGACTAGAAATTTAAGGCTAGTTCCAACCAAGACCTATATTTTAGATAAATTTAAGATTTGTGTTTTGAGTTGGAATTTGGTTTAGAGATACTTCTAGAGATGCATCAGATTAAAGCATGAGATTTCCACAGAAAAGAAATGTGTTTTAGAAAAGTATGAGATTTTCACATAAAAGAAAAGTGTTTTTGAAAAGCATGAAATTTTCAAAGAAAAGATGGATGCTTGAGAAAAGCATTAGAGTTTTAAAGAAAAGATAGATGTTTGAGAAAAGCATTAGATTTTAAAGAAAAAGAAAGACGTTTGAGATAAGTGTGAGATTTTTTAAGTAGAAAGAAAATGTTTGAAAAAGGGAGTTTACTAGTTTTTGAGATATGATTTGTAGTTTTGACTATGCAGAGGCTCAGTGTTAGTGTGGTACTCTCTAGTAGTTGTGAACTTGACTTGGCAAGAGTAGCCATCTCAAGCATGCATTAAGGTTTGAAAATCGAACATGTGATTTGAAAGAAAAGATAGAAAATGATTTTGAAAAGAAAAGAAACGAATAGCTTTCAAAGATATGGTTTCAAAGTTGTGTTGCTTATAGGACAAAAGAGCATGCAATGCCCTGAACCCAGTTACGCTACCTAAATCATAGTATCACAGGCAATCTTAGTGATTACACCATAAATCAAATAACTATAACTGACTAAGGGTTACCTCCAGGAACAATGTGTGGCTAATGGCTCTCACTTTGGCATCGGAACTCGATTACACCTCCATCTGCACCTAAAAACGAAGCAAGGCACGCGTGAGTGACATCCAAGTCACCCAGTATGCGCCCCACACACAATCCACGACAAACTGCGAGAAAACACAGTTCTAGATTATTACAAAACATAGGTTTTAAAAAATCCATTTCAAAACATCATTTCTTTTTAAAACATTTGGAATCTCTATCCAAAACCATTCCCTTTTCAAAAACACATATTTTTCTCAATTTATGCATCTCCAAACCTTTTATGCATTCCGAGAAATCCACATTCTCAACCAGATCCATCCTAAAACACAAGGCCTCGTAGAACTCAAAATAAAGCCATATACATTAGTTGGCAACTGGTTAAAACATGACCCATTGATGACCTGAACACCTAGGTTCATACACCCAGGCTCAACCTACACCCTGTCAAAACTCAGTAACTATGGTCGCATCTGATAATTGGTTCCATATCAATTTGTCGACACCAACTCCTCTTGGTTCCACACTGGCAACTATGGTCGTATCTGATAATTGGTTTCGTTAGAGTCTCATACTCCTACCAAATTGCCGACACCTACCCCTCGTAGCTTTAGAACACATCATCATTTTCGTTTCAAAATTTTTGGGTTTTTTTTTAAAAACCATTGCTCATTCTCTTTTCATTGCAAGAAGTCACTTCCATGCAACTCTAACCTTCATTTGGGTCCTAAACTCAAAACCATATAAACCATGCATTCATATACATTATTGGGTCTCATGCCCAAAAAAATAACATTTGCAGACACCCTGATTTAGCAGTCATTTGGCGACGAACCTTCTAGATCATGCTCTAGCAGTAGTGTACCCAACCTGACACTTTAACCCCAAAAAATAAGCCAAACCTGTCCTAAAACCCAAACTAGTAGCCCAAGCCTAAACCAAACACCAAGAACAAACATAAACCTAAAAAAACAAACTAAACTAAAACCAAAATCAAACCTAAGCATAAACCCAAAAAAAAAATAAACTAAAACCAACCTAAGCATAAACCTAAACCAAAAATAAAACCAAGCCTACATCAAATCTGAAAAATAAAATAATAATAAAATGAATAAAAATAAAATAAACTAAAATCCCAAAATCAAAAGCATAAACCTGAAAAAAAAATATAAACTAAAACCAACCTAGGCATAAAATAAACCAATGGTAAAACCAAACCTAAACAAACCTAAAAAGGAAAATATAAATCTAAACCGAAGTTGAAAATAGAAATAAACCCAAAAATAATAAACCAAAATAGACCCACACAAAGTCCATGCAACCCTTGAAACCAAATCCAACATAACCTCATACCAAAACCCTAATGCTACTCCTTTAAACTAATCCTTACCAACCATGCAAATCCTAGGATACGTCCTACGCTTCCCATGCAAAGCCCTACTCTATATAAGCCTACCCCACGTACATGAGAAAGGAGAGGCGGAAGAGTTTTAACGAGAGAGAGAGAGAGAAGAAAGGAAGGAAAAAGGAGGATTCAGATAAAGGAGGATGGGGAAGAGAGGAGAAAACCATTGGACTTACGGAGAGAGGGAAGAGAAGTAGCGTGAAGAGCTACGTCAACTAGGGCCAACCAGGGCATCGAATGCTCGACGATCACGCACATCGAGAGTGACAACCATCCCTCGTCCACGTAGGTATTTACGATTTTCTTCCCATGCGTTTCAGCATATTCTTTTCGATCAGATTTTTCTTTTTTTTTTTCTTTTCTTCTCCGCATGCATGCATTGATGGCAACCCTCACCCCAAAACACCCGTGTCCTCTCCCCTTTCATGCAACCGTCCTCCATCCCTCCACGATCGAGAACCCACGGCCATGCCCTCCACTGCAACCTTTGTTCTTCGTCAGAGAGGACAGCAGATAGAGAGTGAGAGGGAGAGAAGTCTATCGCAACCTACACCGTCGTCCCTCCAGCCGAAAGCCATGCCACCATATATAGCCCTTCCTCCAGCCATCCTTCCCTGAACCCAAACGGCAGCCCTCTATGCTGTAACCCAACACCCACCACACCAACCATTATCAGAACCCAATAGCCTCAACCATCTCCCATGTCCACAGCTACACCACAGTAGTGCCAATGTACGAAACCATTGGCCCAAACCCTTCCTTTTCAGTTGAACCCATCAAATCCTGTAGCCCACCACAACCTCCTTTCCCGCACTAACCCACACCACATCCACTAGTCCCCCATACGAGAGAGAGAGAGGGAGAGAGAGGGAGGCAGCCCATGCAGTAAACCCTCAACCACCTCCAACAAAACCCTATACCATACAAGAGAGAGAGAAAGAGAGAGAGAGAAGGAGAGAGAAAGAGAGAGAGAGAAGGAGAGAGAAAGATAGAGGCAGCCCATGTAGTAAACCTTCAACCACCTCCAATAGAAACCTGGACCATACGAGAAAGAGAGAGAGGCAACCTATGTAGTAAACCCTCAACCACTACTGAAACCCTAGACCCATGCACATAGGAGAGAGAGAGAGTGAGGGAAATAATAGGTCCTGTAATCCTAGAACAGTCCCTACATGCAAGAGGAGGAAGACGACCTCTAGTCGCCATAACAAGAGGTGACTGTTCTCGTCGCCATACCTATAGGCGACGAGTACAGGCACCTATCAGGAAGGCGACAAATGATTGCATCTTTTTTCCTACAGGCTTTGATTTTTATTGTCTGTGCTGATTTTTATCGTCTGCAATAGTGAACTAAATAAATAAAAATAATAATATTCCTGTCCACTATCGATTTTGCTTTTTATCGATTTCTAGGGTTGTTTTTTGTCTGTCGATAGGGTGGAAATTATTTTCTTAACAACAAGATTATAGTTCTTTAGGATTCTCTATTTGGTTTGACTAACTGAGTGGAGCGAACCCTGGCCAGTGCAAGTCGCCTACACATACTCTATCCCGGTTGAGATTATTAGGTCAAGGAACTTAAGGTGTCTTAGGGGCTTGTTTCAGACTTCACCTTTCTCCCTATGTTTGTAACAAACCGTAGTAGAAACTTGATATCATGTTGTTTTGTGTACATTTATTACATTGTTGTTTGCTAGGACCGACCCATAAAAACAGAATCTTGCGTTGCCGACCCCTCTTTATAGAGACAAACTTGCAGTCTAGGCCCTCTGGTGGACCTTAACAAAGGTCAAAGAGCAGTACCAAAGAGCCTAAATCCTAGTGAATGACCCCTAGAACCCCTGCAATCAATTTCACCCCTTCCATAGGAACCTACATGATCGAGCGAACATAGGTTAATCAAATCATCAAATAAATATCTGAACCAATTAAAATTGAAATTTTCTTTGAAACTCAATTGCTTAATTAGGCATGTTTGACGTCTGATTTGTCCAAGATAGATCTTGGGGGTGCTGGACCAGTCTGAGGCACGTGCCACCAGACTAAGCGGCGATTCCCCTAGTCACCTAATAGAGCGACGACGAGACCTGACGTCGCAATGACAAGCGACATCAAGAGAATCGCTCTGTTTGACTTGTTTGCAAGATGATGAATATTCTAAGCATGTTTATAGTTTGCACTAACCTCTACAAGGCCTTGCATATTATCTGTTTGTGCATATCTTGCCATTTACTCACAAATGTTCATGTTTAACTCGATTGAAAGGGTAAAGATTCTGGTTACGCATGGGGAAGGAGTTAGGCTACCCCATGCACTTGAGAAAGCTTGGTCTTTCTAGGATTCCTACTGTCAATGGCCTACTAAATGTATGCTTTCTTATTCTATATGCTTATGCATGAAGATGACTGAAAACATGCCAAATCACAGCAAAGAAAAGGAATCAAGGGGAAAAAGTTAATCCGAGGGTCAAATGTAGGCATTGTTAATGCCGCTTTACTATACGCCCTTGGGCGATGAGGAAAATCGTGAAAATCATGAAATTCCTGGAATGTGTCTCGCAAAACAGCGGAAATTGAGATAAATCCGAGAAAATCAAAAAGGGGAAAATAATCCTCATTTCGGGACAATGTCAGCTTTGACAAGCCTTTTACTGTACGGCCTTGGGCAATGGAAAGCCAAAACAAGTCAAAACCACAGAAACTCTCGAAAATGGGGAGAAGATCAAGCCAGAATCATGCTAGGAAAACGTGCGCAAAACCAGGAAGAAAAGACAAGAAAATCCATGCAAAAAGATGTGAATGGCCATGCAAAATGCAAGTGCGATGCAAATATGAAAGATGTAGGGGGTTTTGTGTAAAAAAACCCAAATTTCGAGGAAAACTAAAGTTCTGAAGCCCAAATCATCGAAAATACATAAAAAAACACATTCTATGCAATTATGAAGAATATGGGGTCAAATGTGCCTCCCTAGTCAAAATGAAGTTCTCTAAGGGTTAGAATGCAATTTTACCAGTAAAACATGCATTGAAAACAATTCTACATAAAATTAGGGTAAAATGCAAGAAAAATGTCTCAAAAATGATTCAGGAAGTTTCAGGGGCAAAATTGTCATTTCACCCCTGAAAACAGGCAAGCAGAGTAATATCAATGAAGCATAGGGGCTAAACAACAAATTGCCCAGCAGGAAAAAGCATCCAGAAGAATTCAGTAAAGATAGAGGGCTAAAGTGCAATTTAACTAGGAAAAACAATATCCTAAATGATTTCAGAAGAATGCAGGGGCTTAAATGTAAATAAACCATCAAAAATGAACATTCTGAAACATTTAAAAGAATATAAGGGCTTCAATGCAAGTTTCACAAAGAAAATGAACTGTTAGAAACAATCCAAGGAAATCCAGGGTCTTCTATGTAATTTTTCTGAAACAAAATACATTCAAAAAACTCTAGAGGGCTTTTATTAAAGTTTTAAACTTAGAAAACATTACTTTAAATGTTTAGGGTAAAACATGTTATATTTTCAGTTAAAACTTTCTTCGAAACATTTTGGAAAAATGACAGATGGACCTAGATGTAATAAAAGGAGCGAAAAGTAAATCTAAAAGGACCTAAATGCAAGAAAAGTAAAAACTCCTGGATTTTATTAAAAAAAACTTTTTTAAGGTTTTAAAAGAAATAAGAAAAAACAACGATGGCGTCAGCAACGGAGCTCTGCCGCCGACGGCCGTCAGAGGAGGCGAGAGGAGGCCTTTAGTGGTCAGATCTTAGAATCAGACCCCACCAAAAGCAAGGAGGGGAAGAAGGAGGGAGATCCGCTGGAGCCGATGCGCGATCAGACGGCGGGAGAGGCCTCCCCACCCCCTCCGCCGTCGCAGGACTCCGGCAACGGCACCGAGGAAAGAGGAGACCTCCGAAGGCAGAAGAGCGGCGGTCCAGGGCTCTTGGTGGAGTTTGTTTCCTCAACAGACAATGAACGGTTGTCCCCCATGCACTTCGATTTGCTCCCTTGCTTGCCGACAGAGATGGACGGTGATCCTGGCTTCTCCGGCGACCCATCCAACGGCTGAGGGAGTTCTGATTTGCAAGCTGGATCGACGGTGAGATGATGAGCTCCATAAGGAGGTGGGTTCAGGCTGATTTCGTGTGGAATCTGGTGAAGGAAAATGGGTTCAGTGAAGATGGCTATATGATTTTGGCAGAGTTTGATTAAATGAAGAAAAAAGATTTTAATGTATATGGTAAGGATGAATGAAATGTTGGGTTGAAGGAAAAAACTGAATTGTTGATCTTTATGGGCTTTTGGCTCAATTTGGGCTTGCCCACATGGGCCCAATTAGGGCTAAATGGGGCCAAATGGGCCAAATGAGCCCAAATGGGCCGAAAGAGCTTCCATAAAGTCAAATAGGCCTAAAATGGGCTTGTGGGCTCAAGTGGGCTCAAACAGGGTCCAATGGGCTTACATGGGTCTTCATGGACCTAATTGGGCTTCCATTAATTAAATGGGCCTTGGTTAGGTCAGAGGTCAGCCACCACATCCTCATCCTGCAAAATCAGAAAATTGAGGTGTCTACACCATCCACTGTCAAGCTAGTGCATCACATCACATCAGCTTAACAAGGACAACAACTTAAGGAGAAACGAGGCCGTCGTGTTGAAAGCGACTACACTCCACTAGGCGAGTCGCTGAGCACTGTTTTTCCTCGTGTTGTGTCGCTTCTGGGACTCTCAGATCCACGTCCCCCACCAACTCTACTCCCTCAGTGGTACGATGCAAACATATACTGCAATTATTACCGAGCCCTGGGGCACTTGATTGATAATTGCAACACTCTGCGGGATGTCGTTCAGACTTTGATTGATAGTGGGACCTTTGTTGTTGGCATAGCATCCACATCCAAGTCTTTATCCTCACCAGCTTCTCGGTCAGCACGCATTACACATCCACACACCACTATTGAACCGACGCGTCTCGCTGCATCAGTACAATAAGGGCAGCAACAACGGCAATGGCGGCCTCGCTATAAGGAATGTGACTTCACCCCGCTTAAGGATTCTTTGAGCAACATCTTTCCTAAAGTTGTGCCATTCCTGCAGCTACCGGTGGTTCGTCCACCACTAGACCCGCTACCTAGGTGGTATGAGACCAACTTGTTCTGTCAATTCCATCGCACTCACGGGCATTCGATGAACAAGTGTTTTGCTCTCCGAGATGCTGTCCAAGATTTGATTGACAATGGAGACATTGTCATCAACCCACAAGAGGCAGCACACACATACACCTGCACACACACCTACACATGCACGTGCACACCCTAGAATAACAGACCTTACCTTGTCTGAGTTGGCAAGCTCCGAGGATACTGAAACTTCAGGGGTTTATCATCTCTCTCTCTCTCAGTTCTTTCCCAGGGAATCCATCGGGTATCATCATCTTTGTTCATCCTATTGTCTTTTCCCAAGTACTGTCCGGTGGCACTCACATATGCTACTCTTGTTCTTGTTCCTCTGTGGGGGGCCCTAACCAAAAGTTTGCCAGTTCGCCATGCACCAATCTAACCCAGCACGTGCAAATACCTTGGATCTGGTAGGAGACAGTTGTCACAGTAGATATCAGCTACAACAAAGATACAGTCTTAATGTCACCAACAGATTCAACATTCACAGTGACAGTCTCGGTTTCAATAATGGTTTTGATAGCATCGAGTGCACCAGCCTTGATTCTAGTTTCCAGTGGCACTCTTAGGAGATACATTGAACCCCAATGGCATCAACGGAACAGTAACAACAAGGACTGGAGCTATATCTTTGCTTCTTTTGCTTCCGTTGTTTTTTTTTCGTTTCTTCATCACCATATATCAAAACACAAAAAAAATAGAAAAAGCACAAAAATTGAAAAATAAGAAAAAAGGAAAATACAAAGCAAAAAAAAAACACCAAGAAAAATTAAAAATAATAGTTTGTTTGTCAATAACATTCTGCCTAATGAT
>JAMKQA010001782.1:0-28924 GCA_024699735.1 Posidonia australis | reverse complement strand
CGGAGATGACACGGAGGCACGGGTCGTTGGGTGGTGGTGGCACGGGCTGGTGGAAGGTAATGGGGGAGAAGACGGGTGCGTGAGCTCGTGAATGGGAGCAGAAAGAAAAAGAAAGAAAAGGAAAAGAACGGGCACGCAAACCGAGGCGACTGTGCATCCTTAAATCGGACTCCACATAGGTCCCAAATCACAACCTGATGCACAGAAAACCAACCACAACCACACACAACCAAGAAACAACAGATTACCCATTAATAAACCATTAAACACAATATTACAAATAATACATGGTTTATTATAAAAATGGATAATCAGGCCCTGATGTTACATAAATAATGGTTGCTTTTAAAATGAAACTTTTATTCTGTAAACAAAAGTTGATACACTAAATATTTTAAGAACGAAAACTTTAATTTCGTTTAAAATTTGATACACTAATTTATTTAAAACGTAAACTTTTATTATGTAAAAAAAAAAGATACATTACTTTTTTTTTAGGTTACCATTTCTTGCTACATGGGAAACTTATAAAACAAAATTTCTTTTTTAAAAAAATAAAATAAAATCATATACTGTACATATTAGGAAGGCAACCTAAATCTGGTGCACAAAATCACTTGAATGATGATTTTTTTTACAAGAAAACATTGAAAAACCAAAACTATTTTCCATTAAAAAAACCGAAAAAAATGTGACATTTTACTTAGAAGAAAGGATATTTGGGAATGACCATGGAGACTGAAAGGAAAGACCTATTGAGGTGTTGACGTTCCATTTTTTACCTAAACTAATGATTTTCTGGATTTCTTCAGGGGTTTGTCGAAGATTACCATTGCTAGTGTTGAAGATGGTGTCTGTCATCCTCATGTCGGTTTTTGTTGTTGGTGTCCAACGTCATCATGTCTTGATGATGCTGAAGGTCACCACTGATGTTGTTAGAGATGATCGCCGCTAGCGATGGGGTAGAGCGGCAATTGTCGAAGATGATCGGAATCAAAAAATGTTGTGTCCTAAATGTGTTTCTCTTTGGGGAAGATGAAGTGAGTAAATGAGAAAGGTTTGAGAAGTGGAAAAAGTGAGTTTTTTCGTTTTATTTGGTGGGATGTGATCGATATTGATTGAGGCACGATTATTTTGACAATAACTTCCCGATTGTTTCATATTTTTAAATTCAAAAACTCAAAACCACTGTTTTCTAGTACAAGTGGTTTGTGGTTTTATATATCCTTTAAGATATGTGATAGAGTGATGGATAACTAAGATGAAGCCTTATCTAAAGGGTGTTTTGAAGTAAAATGCACCATATATATAGAATCTTATATGATATATCAATCCTTAGAGGAATAATGTCCAATCCTAATTTAGATGTTTTCTCTCCCTACTATTTGAGTTTTGCAAGAATCATCCTACATTTTCATGGTGAAAGTCAGCTACAATGTTCTAGTCTATTTCGATGGAAGCACTGGCCACCATTAGCCAAACAGATCTTTAGTATCGTAGTAGATCATTTTCTCCACATATGTCATGTGGCAACTCTACGTCGTTTTTTCTCAAATCCTAAGGTTGGCTTATGTTTCCAGTTGGTAACATGATGATCCTACTTCTATTGGATTTAGAAGCATCTTCTAGAGGAACAACTCATATTTTCCTATGTTTCAAGCTTCTCATAAAGAAAAAAGTGAAGCTTGTTAGGGATGCTACTAACATTTTCACTCTTGAAAGGAGCCTTTTCTATAGCCTCCCTTCAAACCCTTGTCTAGCCCAACTCCATCCCATCCTTTAAACTCTCATTTGCCTCATTCCTCTTGAAAAGAAATCATATTGTTAGAAAGTGGTAGAGGATGGAAAAAGTAACCCTAATTATATATATAAGAGCTTTTGGTGGTCTAAAGCCATCTTTGGATAGTGCAATAGTGACATGTGGATTCGTAGGAGGGTCAAGATGTTTGTAGAACCTTGAAAAAGGGATAATGACATTCATAGTTGGGAGCAACAACCTATAAATAGACATGGCATTTGTCTATTATAACTACACTTTAAGAGGGCATGTATTACTATCCTTCCATATCCTAATTCACCCCCTTTTGGCCAAGCATGAAGATGACTACCTCTATTATCAGTCAAAAGAAAAATGAAGGGAAAAAAACACCAACCTTGAGTGTTTCTCAATCAAAGATAGAGCTTAGAAATTGATTGGGCAACCATTTATACTCCAAGGAAGAAGTGTTGGGAAGCAAGGTTGAAGAACGAAATCAGACTTTGAGTCATGGATACTTTCTTTGAGGATTGATTTGACTCTACTTGTTAAACAAGTTTGCTTCTGGATGCAAACAAATCTCCTCCAAGATACAACAAAGTCTACGACAGATTGTAGAAAAGTAAATCTGAAATCTTTCCTTGAAACAATTGATCACAATACTTCAGAAATTGAGTGAGAAATGGAATTTCGAAAATCGTATTTTCCACAAACAATTAAGTCTATTTTATAGAATCCAATTGATGCAGTATAACTCCCAAAACACCTAGTTAATAAAAACTATTTTATTTGCAACTATTCAAATAATAGAGAACTCTTAGAAATATTTTAAATTAATTAGTAAACTCATAAATAAATAAAATAATGATTCCAAATATATATATATAATATTTAACATATTTTCAAACATGGCAAGCATGCAAAGTGCTAAATGCATGAAAATAATGTGCACCTACATGCAAGTCACATATGCAAATTCACACCCTAGTATAGAACCAAGTAGGTTAAAATACTTTTGAATATATATAAGGCATCCAATTTCTATCTCACAACCAATGTAGAACTAAATGTTAGGCAATGTTTTCGCTTCCTTCATTTGGATCTGCATTCATCAACAACATGGACAACTGAACAGCATCGGATCAGACACAAACAAGAATAGGAGTCTGTCCCCAGCATGAGTATCACCACTAGAAAATCTCCATAATCTTTCCTTGTTGTAATCAAACAATAAAAATCTTCTATCATTATGATAAATCCAACATCATCATCTTGTATTTTTCATTACTTAGAAATGGATCTGAAGATGGGATAGATTGTATTAAAGTAGGGACCATCGTATACTACAAGGATATGCTGTTAATTTACTCCATGCACTCTCCTCATAGATAGCTCTATAAGTATTACTGCTTAGTAGTACTCAAGATTGCATGACGAGGCTAAACACTTCACAATTAAGAATTACTTTGTTGAACAGATACTTACATCAGTGCTAGTTGAACTTCCAGGTGTCCTATTTATTTCCACTTTTACAATGCTTATTCTATTTTGGGCTAAGATTTTGTAGACACCCCGATTTTTAAGGCGGCTTGTTGATGGATCCAGTGGCGATAAATTCAGATCTTGCTTTCCCAAAAAACCATAATCCTCCGAGTGCATCAAATTAACCTAGAGCCATAGGGTAGCACATTAGTATGGCACATCTTATTGATGCACTAAATAAGCACACCTGAGTAGAGCACATAGCTAGTGCACCTATGTGGTGCACATACCAAGAGCACCTCACTGGCGCACATTGGTGGCGCACTAGCTCGATTCCCAGGTTGCTGGCTGTTCATTTGCCTAACGAAACTCCAGCCATTATACCCATAATCTACTATAACTTTTGACCATTATTAGCATAATGATGGTTCTCTTGGTCTTAGGGGGGTCCTTTGGTTTCTTGAGTCTTTAAAACTTCCAAGCTCTCCCTATATAAACCCTTGGTAGTCATTGGGAAAATGGGATGGAAAAAGAGAGAGAGGGGAAGAGTCTTTGCGCTTTAGCACAAACACCCACAACCTAGCTTCTGTCCAGAGCCAAAAATTCCCACCTTTGAGCAAGGAATCACCCACCTAGTGTAGGGAAAAAGTCCCTTAACCCATACCTTCCAAAAAGTTCCTTCTTTTGCATCACTTGGAGGCCATATGGGAGGAAGGAGATCTCTGTTCTCTTCAGCCATCAAGGTCATCTCCAAGCCACTTGTGGAAGAGTACAAAAGCACGACAATAGGTAAGCATTCAGCCTTTCTTGTAGCTAGGTTCCTTTTCATGAATATGAGATTGCTTTACTGAAATCTTACATAATGAATATGCTGAGTTTTTATTTGTTATATCATGTTTATAATGCATCATATTCTTATGGATCATGATTTTTATGCAACTATACCTATCATGTCTTGTTCTTGTATTTATCTTGGTAAGTCATATGTTGGATGAGATATATGCTTGCCTTTGTTGTCTTTTTTTTACTAAATCTCAGAGATATGCAATATTTGATGCAGTGGGGATCCATGTTTTATTCATATTTTTGATGCAATAGGACTGATTTAATGGGTTCATCTCCCTTTTGTTGCATGCATCCATGTTTTCCCTCTTGCATAATTTTGGTTCCATGTCGTCCCCTTGTTCATACCAACCATAAAAGGGACGATGGCCTTCTATAATACACACCATGATGCACTCGGGATCTTGGTCATTCCTTTGATCATCGGTCTAGCCTGCTTCGACGTAGAATTCTATGTAATTGACATCGAACCCTCTTTTAATCTCTTGCTTGGACGCCCTTGGCTTTACAAGCATCTAGTCATTCTTTCTACTCTCCATCACATGATCAAATTCTGTTGGGATGATAATGTCGTTGTTGTCATGGCAAAAGATCTGGAGAAGGTTGAGACCGTCTCTGCTGTATCTCCACAAACTGTCCAGTTCAATCCCAAATCCTCTGATATTCTGTACCGTGTCAATCGGTTCGAGCCAGTTAATTTCATTCTTGCTCTTGACCGTTCGTAATAACCCCTGTTTAATGGTTGATAACTTGTGTCACAAGTGGAGATATGAGAAAGGAACCCCCCTTAGGCGATCCGGCCAAGGAATCAAGGCAAAGGAGTGGAAAGAGTGTGAAGGATTAGGATACGAGCATCAGTTCCAGTGGAAGAGATCCCCGCACTCCTGTAAGTCTCCAAGGATGATCATTCCCCGCGATTTAACTAACTTTACTAGTGCAGGCATCTTGGATCCGAACCAGAGTCCCTTCACAGTCTTAGTGTCACAGTCACCAGCAGTTTGGATTTGTCCAGAAGAGTTTTATCCAGAAAATGATCAGTCAAAGTCAAAGCAATTTATTGAGCAGACCTATGAGCAGTTTCAGAGTTGTGCAGTGCTATCAGAGTCAGAACAATCAGTAGTGTCTCAAGCAGCAGAAGTACAAGATCCAGTTCAGAAGGCAGACTTAGAGAACGACTGACAGATGACACAGTTGGAGACTTGGATATTTTGTTCCAAGAATAGTTGGAAATGCTTGCAGAGGACCTAGCAGAGCACAATAGAGTCAGGAAAGGAAAGGAAGTTGTTTCAGAATCCCAGTCAGAATAACCAGTACCACCACAGGACCAATCTTCAATTATGGTCCTTCAAGAGTCAACGAAAGGGTGTGCTAGACTAATGGAGTTAATCTCCTGTCCGCCAGGAGGCGGGTCTAGTTGGTACTAGCAACTCAAGCCTCACCTTAGGGGTGAGGAGCTAAAAAAATGACCCTGAGTTAGGCTCATGAAGCAGTACAGGCGGTAGCAAACTTATCAGTCAGCAGTAGGATAGTCACTAGTATACAACATCCCTTGTAAATACTACAAGAAAAACAAAAAAATCAGAAAACTCAGAAAACACAAAAAAAAATCTGAAAATTTTAAAAAAGCAAAAAATGTAAATAGAGATGCACCAGCCTCAGAAGCAGGGAACCCAGAATCCTCAATCAGTCCAGACAGGTATATTGAAGAAGAGGTCACACAGTGCAACTATAAGAATACAAAAATCACTATGACCATTATGAAGCGCCATCAGGGGACAAAGTTAGAAGAAATCCTCTCGGTTGATATTACAAAGCCAACCTTTGAGTAGGAAATTCTATCCAAGTTCATTGCTTATGGAGAGGAAGATGATGTTATCGAGGCAGATGGTACAATTGCTGAGAATGATGAAAGTATGTCCTCGCAATTTCAACCTCATGATAGTGACTCGGAGGGCCGTAATCTACATGTAAAGGAAGAGTCAGAGCCTATCAACGCTTCCTATGTAAAAAAGTACTACCAGTGATCCTTAGCCACTCTCAGGCCTTACAAAGTATGCCATACAGACCATGCATCTCTATGGTTTTTGCTTCAGCAATTTTGTGTTTCAGGTTACTACATCCACGCATCATGCATGTTGTATCATACGCATTTTACTTTCTTCTCCTTTGCATTATAGGCATAATAGGAAACACTGGCATAATTATTGCCCGATGAGGAAAATCGGAAGGCCAGCCTGCTTAGGAAGAGTTTTGATTCTCCTCATGTGTTACTACCTGTGTGACCTAGGAAGTGAGGAAACAACTATTTGCACGAGAAATTGGACGAAATGTACAAACTCCCAAGGGGCCTATACTTCTAGAGGGAGACAAAATGTTAGGACAAGAGTGAGAGTGAGAGTGCGAGCAAAAAAATGTAGATATCGGAGCACAAAAGAAATGAGAAGATAGAAGCTGAAGATAGAAGTCAACTTCAATGAGAGAAGCATGCGGGACAACTCTATACCTATAACTCATCTTGGAGAGGAGTTGAAGCATACACCTACCAAGCCCATATTCCAAAGGGACTAGCCACCCCTTAACTTAAAGTTGAAAAAGAGAGCAGCCACCTCCCACCCTTGGTGTTCATTACCTCCAAGTAGGGATAGTGTAAGTCAGCATGCCGTTGAGAGAGTAAAAAAAAAGTGAATTATTGAAAAAGCAGGTATAGGGCCCTAGGAGTTTGGCACAGAGCCCATCTTATCCCAAAAGTCTATGTAATCAAGTGAGAGCCACCAATAAACCTAGGGATCCAAATAGTGTTGCGTGAGTTGAGGACATTCTAGTTCCTTGTAGCAGGCAATAAAGGTTTCCTTGGCGTTGAGGGCACCAATATCTTTCACACACCATGTATAAATTTTTCTTTCAATCTTGCATAAGTAATTTGATATTCAACATTTTAGACTGCACCACCTTTTCATTTTGCATCACTTTGCAAGTTGTTTGCCCATGGTCCAACTAGGGGCATGCTAGCTACCGTTTGGGATGGAATATTGGCAAAAAGGGAGCTTCAATCGAAGGCATGTTAGCTGCTCTTTGGCTGGAAATAGGCCTTTGACCAGGGGCATGTCAGCTACCTTGCTGAGTCAAGAGGATCACTAGGACAGTGCTACAGTCAGGAACTTGAGGGCCAACACAAGCTACATGTTACAGAGAGCATAGATTAAATTTATTGCTAAGACAGGCCAAATCAGGTTAAGGAAGGATACATTGTGAAGCAAATCTGTTCCTTTATTGCAGCTCATCAGTTGTACCAAAAATTGCTCACTTGGTATAAAATACAAGGAAAATTCATAGCAGTGTATCCTAGGATAATTGTCAGTTGATTCTTGCCCTTTTGGAGCTGCCAACTCCTACAGATGAAGTGCCACCAGAAGGAATCTCACTTATAGGCCAAGTCTCTTGAATTTTGGCCTCATATTCCGCTATGCAACCCGAACCTTCAGTAATGGCAAGACTAGAGGATTCAACGCCGCAACGCATCAAGCAAGCCAACTCGAAGGTTGTCACATTGGAGCCGAGTGCGTACCCTTTGAAGCAGTCAAGCATGGGGCTTTGCTCAATCGAATCCTGGCAAAAGCCAAATTGGTGTAAAACACAGACAGGATGGTATTCCACACCGCCCATGAGCCCTAGAAGGATAACCAGTCACATGTCATTGCTGTTAAAGAAGATAGTGGAGGGCCTCGCAACTGTGAACAGAATGCGCCAGACTACAGTATCATCGGTAAGATTTCGTAGTCTCTTGCATAGTTCGTGGACGCCAGGAAGGATGCATGAATAATTGGTGCGACTATAGGAGTCGAAGACAGAATGTTGAGGGTGCAAAACTTCCACCCCCATGTGAGCAGCAAGCCAAGTCTATCAAAAAAGAAGCAAAGCATAGTTAGATAAGCACAGTGAACCACTCGAATAACAATAGTAGCTTACTTGCACCAAGGTGCCGCAACCATGGAAATGTCGAGACTACTTCAATGCCCGATCCAAGCCAAGGTATGTCTCTACTAGAAGAATGGGGGGGGAGGTCAATTTGATGGGTGATCACGGCTAACGCTACCTCTGCGACCTCAATGACAACTATCATCCGGTCATGACTAAGGATGAGCTCTCCAAGGAAGCACGCTACAAAGCCATGAAGCCACAAGCTGCCCACTGATGCCCAGTTACTGGCAATCTAGTCAAAATAGTCTATCCACAGCATTAGAGTCGACTCGTCCCTGCAGATGAGGTTGTTCTCGCAAGCACTTCGGGATAAGCCTGTCAGTTGGCTCAGAACAAAAGAGTAACTGTCATGGCTCATGAAGATGGCTGATGACATGTATGGCGATGGCCCGCAGATCCGTCGAACTTCCTCCAAGGTAAGAGTAAGTTTCGTCTGCCCAAAGCAGAATACATAGAAAATGGGTTTCCAGAATCTAGCTGTAGCGTATAACAAATGCCAGCTCACCTCCACCTTAGTAATGTTCAACAACAAAGAGGATAAGCCCCAAACCTGCAGTTGCTCATGATCCTCGGTAGTTAATGCTCCAATCCATGTTTGCAGAACATCGGAGTAGTGTTTTGGTGTCACCATGATTGAATATCCCTGGGTGGAAAACATGATTTGGCCCTTATAATAGTTATCTAGTGGGCCCCGTCATATACCAGCAATGCAAATAGTTTAATTTCCAAGGTTTAAAATGCAAAATGGCCACGAAAATTGCATTTTCATCCTCAACACTCCACAAATTGCATATGAAAGGCAAAATGTAACAAGAAAATAAGGGCACAGTATTCAAAAGTTCGCTAGATGGGGTAATTTGTAGAAAACCCCCTGACACCGTGAAATTTGCAAGAATAGCCCACAAAGGGTGTGAGGAATCATATTCGAGCAGAAATTTGCAAACACTCAGCAGAATTTCAAATATCATAGCACAGCAGCAATACAACCATCAGAAATTTATCATATCAGGCTCATTTGCAATAAAGTCCCTCAATTTTGAGAAATTACGAATAGGTCCTAACTTTTTGCAAAACTCGCAAACAATGCCGAATGAGATTGAAACCTCAATAAGGTTCTTTCAGAGGATATTTCACACGCATTTCAGCAAGAATACAGGTTTACGTGTCATAGAGCCAACAGCAAGCATAATTACCTTTTTGCCCTTAGAACGCAACTAGAGCCTACTTCCTTCCTAGGGGACAATCCAGGGATTATTACTTTTCTTTTTGGATTCTCATTCTTGGCAGATGAGATCCTGCTATCCTGTCCTTTTTTCTTGATTTTACGGGTGCAAAATCCTTTCGCTTGACGTTGACTGAGCTGTTAGAGTCGACCTTTAACCAGGCGATCGAGGTCCTATCCTTCTTTTCTTGGAATTTCGCAGGCACGAAGTCCTTTTCCTTGATTTTGACAAGGCGATCAAAGTCAACCTTTGACCGAACAATTGAGGTCCTTCCGTTTCCCTGGATTTTCGCTGATGCGAAATCTTTTTGCTTGATTTTGACTGAGTGGTCAAAGTCGACCTTTGACCGGGCAGTCAAGGTCCTATCCCTTTTCTTTTCCGGGATTTTCGCTGACACAAAATCCTTTTACTTGATTTTGACCAGGTGGTCAAAGTCGATCTTTGACTGGGCGGTCGAGGTCCTTCCTTTTCTCAGGATTTTCACGGATGTGAAATCCTTTTGCTTGACTTTGACCGGGTGGTCAAAGTCAACCTTTGACCAGGCGGTCGAGGTCATATCCCTTCCTTTTTTGGATTTTCGCAGGCGCGAAATCCTTTTGCTTGACTCTGACTAGGTGGTCGAAGTCGACCTTTGATCGGGAAGTCGAGGTCATATCCCTTCCTTTCTCGGATTCTCACGGGTGCGAAATACTTTGCTTTAACCAGACGGTCAAAGGTCCTATCCTTTTATTTCCCTGGATTTTCACGGACGCGGAATCCTTTCTCTAGACTTTGATCGGGCGGTCAAAGCCAACCTTTGACTAGACAGTCGAGGTCATATCCCTTCCTTTTCGGATTTTCGCGGGCGCGAAATACTTTCGCTTGACTTTGATAGGGCAGTCAAAGTCGACCTTTGACCTGGCGGTCGAGGTCATATCCTTTTTCCTGGATTTTTGCAGGCACGGAATCCTTTTGCTTGACTTTGACTGGATGATCAAAGTTGACCTTTGACTAGGTGGTCGAGGTCATATCCTTTTCTTTCCCTGGATTTTTGTGGATGCGAAATTTTTTTTACTTGATTTTGACCAGGCTGTCGAAGTCATATCCTTTTTCCAGATTTTTGCGAGCGTAAAACCCTTTTGCTTCACTTTGACCGGCCAGTCGAAGTCATATCTGTTTCTCTCCTGGATTTTCGCAAGCGTGAAATCCTTTCACTTGACTTTGACCGGCGGTCAAAGTTGACCTTTGATCAGGTGGTCAAAGTCAACCTTTGATCGGGTGGTCGAGGTTGAATCATTTTCCTAGATCTTCGCGGGCTCGAAATCCTTTTGGCTCGCCCTAAGTCCATGTGGACAGGGCCTCCTTTCTTGCTTGACAAATAATATGTTTTGTCATGCTCCTTTTCTTTGGACTGGTACCCCTAACTACTCAGTTGACAACCGTCAAGTTGTCTGGCGTTCAGGTTGACAAGACTTGGCTGACTTGTCAACTCCCGCCTCCTCAGGTTGATAACCTTAATAATCCAGCCGATGAGTCCGACAACTTGTCATGTCCCTACCAGTGGCTCCCCCTGTGCACAAGATTTCTGTAGTTTTTGCAACATCACTTCAGCATTAACATCAGCATTGCATCTACTTTCAACATCTATTCTTGTGTGCAACATTAGCATCAGCATTGCATTCACATTCAGCATTAGCTCTCGCATTTGTATTTTAGCTCATCATTGCATTGGTATCACATTTTCAGCATTTCCCTCGGCATTCACATGCATGTAAGGTGTACTTTTACATTTGGATATTTGCATTTGCCAACAAGTCATGATTTTCAGTGCATCTACTGGATAAGTGACCCAATGCCTATAGCAAACATAACCCTCCCGTAGCCTCAAAATAGGGGTATCTTATCAACCCTGAGCATCGGTCTCGGTTCCCTCCATTCCTCGACCTCACTCAAGGAGGGGCATTTGTAGACACTCCGATTTTTGAGATAGCTTGTTGATGGATCTAGTGGCGATGAATTCATATCTTGATTTCCCAAAAAACCAGAATCCTCCGACTGCATCAAATTAACCTACAACCATAGGGTAGCACAATAGTATGGCACATCTTATTGGAGCACTAAATAAGCACACCTGAGTAGAGCATATAGCTAGCGCACCTATGTGGCACACATACCAGGAGCACCTCACAAGCGCACTAGACCAGCGTACATAGGTGGCGCACCAACTCGATTCCCAGGTCTCTGGTTGTTCATTTGCCTAACGAAACTCCAGCCATTATACCCATAATCTGCTATAACTTTCGACCATTATCAGCATAACAATGGTTCTCTTAGTCTTAAGGGGGTCCTTCGGTTTCTTGAGTCTTTAGAACTTCCAAGCTCTCCCTGTATAAACCCTTGGTAGTCATTGGGAAAAGGGGTTGGAAAAAGAGAGAGAGGGGAAGAGTCTTTGCGCTTTAGCACAAACACCCACAACCTAGCTTCTGTCCAGAGCCAAAAACTCCCACCTTTGAGCAAAGAATCACCCACCTAGTGTAGGGGAAAAGTCCCCTAACCCATACCTTCCACAAAGTTCCTTCTTTTACATCACTTGGAGGCCATTTGGGAGGAAGGAGATCTCTATTTTCTTCAGCCATAAAGGTCATCTCCAAGCCACTTGTGGAAGAGTACAAAAGCACAACAATAGGTAAGCATTCAGCCTTTCTTGTAGCTAGGTTCCTTTTCATGAATATGAGATTGCTTTACTGAAATCTTACATAATGAATATGTTGAGTTTCTATTTGTTATATCATGTTTATAATGCATCATATTCTTATGGATCATGATTTTTATGCAACTATACCTATCATATCTTGTTCTTGTATTTATCTTGGTAAATCATATGTTGGATGAGATACATGCTTGCCTTTGTTGTCTTTTTTTACTAAATCTCAGAGATATGCAATATTTGGGGAAGTGGGGATTCATGTTTTATTCATATTTTAGATGCAAAAGGACTGATTTAATGGGTTCATCCCCCTTTTGTTGCATGCATCCATGTTGTCCCTCTTGCATATTTTTGGTTTCAATTTTGTCCATTAGTTGTAGTTCTATGGTTTTTATCAAGATAGGAATATGTGGTCTTGTGTGAGGCTTCTTGCCCTTGAGCACAAGACCCATGTTATGGTGTCATGGGTTCTCATCCCTTCTTTTATGACTTTATGGAAGAGAGGTGAACCCATGTGTGTTTAGGGTCTTTTCTGACATCTAGGATGAGTTTTCAGATGGTCTTAAGCACATTTGCAAGATTTCATATAGGCCTGGTACACCAGTCAGTCACTGTCTATTCTGAAATTTCTGGGTCTCACTTCAGTGACACATATTGCTAGTACACATTAATGGAGCATTGAGTTGGCGCACCAGACAGGAGCACCATCCTAACACACCTGACTGACGCACCAAACAAGCGCACCTACCTGTTTCAGTGCAACAACAGTGGCTTTTTGGCATGATATTTAGCATGGTTCCCGATTTGTCTTGCCTCCGGTTTTCTTTGTGTGCTCTCCTGGATATATCAGGATAACGCCTACATGATTTCATACTCATCTATGCAAAATAGCTTAGATTTTGCATGTAGCGAAGCAAGGATGTTAGCCACTCGGTATTAGTGGGTCCATGACTATATCGGTGCAATATCTTTGCATTGATGTTCGAACCACAGCCTGAGTGACCTTTCAGAGCATTAGGACACACCCTACAGTCCCCCTACCCATGTTTAGCATGAGGCACAACCTGCATATAGCATTGCATTGCATACCACCCTTGGGGTGGATAGGAATAGGCTGTAAAGTCGACATAGCCACTTAAGTGAACGAAAAAACCATGAAAAACTGATTTTTCGGGCGCACAGGGGTGTCTAATACCTTCCCCGTACGTAACAGGGATCCTTACCGAATTTTTGGTTCATGATGACCTTTTCCATTAGCTTGTTATCATGCACATTTGCTTAGTCTTGTTGTTTTAAACGATTTTCCTTGTCTCCCATTTTAATTAGATTTGATGGCGACTCCTGTATTTTATCTTCTTCTTTTTCTTATCGTTTTTGCAGTGACTTTGCTGGCCCTCGCGCATGTGGCCTTTCGCGCCACACACGAGGCTGTCGCCAGCATGGTTACAGATTTATCATCAGGCAAGTCCAAATATCAAAATTATGGTTAGCATACTTCGATTGTAGAGTTTATGTAAAATTGGCCATCCTATCTCCCTTACATTGAATTGTTGGCAGGTGTCTATCTCCCTTCCATTGTAGACTCTTTCAAGCGGCAAGCTAAGTATTTACTGTATTTCAGTTAATGGTAGAATATATGTAGTTCAAGTGTCTATTCTGTTCGTTTGCTTAACTTTAAAGGAGATTTATCTTGACTTATGAGTCACCGATCAATTTCTACTTTGTTACAAGGGATGGCTACCACATATTTTAATAAAAAGGCATGCAGCATCTCTTATAACTGATTAACAGCAAACCCATCTAAATAAAAAGATGTAAACTACTAGATGGATAGCTAGTAACATAAGCATGTAACTCAAATGATGATTTCATGGGCTGAGTTGTCACTAGTCTTGTTATATAGGCAATTATTTCATTGAGATAGATTGTAAAAGGTTTCTCAAATGTGCTTGTCTACTTAACTGCTTGAATGCATCAAGTAATAAAGAATAACAAATAATATAAAGTGCATAAAAGAATGTTTTCATTGTTTTTCCTTGAACTAAGCAAAAATTTTCATCATGCGAACCTCTTCACTTGTTTATTGTGTTGATTAGATCTTGGGTTTCTAAGTTCTATGGACGCTAAAAGTCCTATGTAGATTGGATCTTGGGTTTCTAAGGTTTCTTAGTTCTTGCTGACATTCTAGCATTTACGAACTGCATATTGGATGTAGAAACCTACTTTATGAACTGCAAATTGGATCTAGAAGTGAAATTCTTGCTTTACCTACTTTCTCATAAGATGCTTTGTGGTGAGTAACGTCTAGAAAATTGTATAAATACATGAAATGCTTACTGAATTTCTCAATATATTAATTAAAAATATTGCTTTCCCAAATGTTTGAATCTAACATAGAACTTGTTGCTATAAACAACATTGATTCAGACATCTAATCTTTTATGATTTGGACCTTGAACATTTTGAAGACATCCTCAACATATTGAAGCCCAACACAACTAATGCAAATTTTCTAATGAGGCATATCTCTGGCCTATTAGAGGGATTCCTTGGTACATACTTCTCACCATCCACCAATTGTTATTCATATTTGATAATGAATGTCTTTTTTGCAACATTTCCTATAAACAAATATAGTATAATTTGGATATGTTTTGTTGTTTTGATCATTTTCATCATTTTTTTGCTTAGTAGTACTCAGGATTGCCCTGTAGCCACATTTGACAAGTAAAAGATCCAATCATTCCCCAATTTCACTTTTCTTACTATTCACAATATACAATTGGGAATTGAGAGCCATCTCATTTACAATTTGTAATAGTTCATGTTATTTATTACCTCTAGAGTTGGTTTGCATTTGAAATAATAAGAAAAATCATCAGAAGACATGGTTTATTCGTTCCATATTAACTTATAACCATTGAACTACTGAAGCTTTCTTTTAACAAATGTTATAAAAAAAATCTTGCCTTGCAAATAATGCTGAATTTATCTTTGGATGTTGCTCATACTATTCTTGAGGCTTGAGTGACTTTGATTGCCTATGTGTCTTAGAATTGCATGACGAGGTAGAACACATTAGGCAGGATAAATAATGATTCATTTGAATTGTTGGCAAAAAAAACTTGCATTCTGTCTGAAATATATGCATCACAACCAAGTACATTTCAAAAAATTTATGAGATATACTGATTTCATTATGCAAATTTCATTTGAGATTGAGATGATTTGTTCTATTTATTTTTCTAAATCAACTATAGGTTAACCTTGAAAGTTTGCCCAACTGGGAAGAGAAACAAATGTTTAAGGAGTAAGTCATATGTAATCCATGTTTATTTATTTGATTCTATCCTTATCCTTTCACTTATTCTTTTTAGTTGCAAGTAGAATACAATTTTTTTTAAATTCAAAATCACAATGGAATAAGTTTGAATTTAATTTAGGTTTTAGATTAGATGCAGCATTATTTTCCAACTGTGTTTTATGTCTTCATTTCCAACTAATATTTCGTTTGTTGTCAGATATTACAATCTAGATGCTTATCACTGCCGCAAGATGGTAAAAGAAATGAAAAAGGATTTGAAGAGAGTTGCACAGGCTGAGTGCATAGTTTTTAATGATGAAGAATAGTGGAGGTATTTTAGTCTATGATATTACTTTCCTAACAAGCCATCAAAGTTGTTCCAAAATCATTATTTTTTTTGTAAGTCCTCTCATGTTTGACTTGTCAACTCAGATTAGCTTTTAGTTTATTTGTTTATTTATTATGAAGAATTTCTTTTTCCAGGGATCATATTCTAAGGTACTTGAACAATTAATTTTGCAGTAAATGAATGACACGCCAAAAGTACCTTGACATAAATTTTGATCACTATTTTTCACTACTATGCTAGGTAAAGTCACGCACCCAATGTTTTACATTTTGTATCGCTAATGTATGTGCATGTTTATCTCTTAATGTTAAGTCTGAATACGTTAGAGAAAAACTAATCATGGAGCTTCAGGAAAAAAGGAAGTCACCTGAAGCACTGGAACAACGTGTTAGAGAGTAGTTCGAAGAAGAGGAAGTCATTTCATTTGTGAAATTAAAAAAATGTGTTAAAATGTTGTCCACCAAAAGGACTCTTTAATAAAATATAGGTAGTATTTCAGCTTTTAACTCAAAAAAAAATTTGTTTGTATCAAACATGTGTTTGTAAATAGTTGGTACTTATATTTCCGACAATTTATGTGATCTATATTTGAGACAAATTATGTATTGCAAATAGTTTTCAAGTAATGTTTGTTATTGCAATTATTTGATCTAATTATTTAGTTCACTGTCATTATAATATGCAATTACTATTGTTACAAATAAAAAAATATCAATAAATGGTTAATACACTGATAGAACATGTGGTTAGCCGTCGTTATAATATATATGTACTAAAATGAGAAATTAAAAAGTATCAATAAATAATTAATATAATGATAGTTTATATAGTTAACTGTCACTATAACATTTACTTAGTTATATAAGAAATAAAAATGTGTCGATAAATTTTGATCTTTAGTGACATTTATATCTCTTTAGCCATCGATAAAATTACTTTTTTGAGATAGTTACGATAGTGACTGTCGGTAAATCAAACATGTAAAGCGATAGAAAAAATGGTTGCAATAAATTACTTTTACTGATAGTCACAAAAAAGTATCGTACGGAACTTTAGTCGATGATCAGTCAATCATCAAGTGACTGTTATACTGATGATTTTATGTACTTTTACCGATAATCAAGGTCGTCGGCAAAAGACTATTTTCTTGTAGCATTCATAACAAACAAAACCACTACAGCAATGGGTACTAGCTAGTGGGCTTATTCCTCATGAATAGTTATGTTGTTTGGTATCGCAGGTGACTGGGTCTTATGACATCTTCTTCCCTTTTTTCCTCTCGAGAAAATCCAACAAAACTATTTCTTACATGACTTTGGTCTACCAAGGGTACATTTTGACTAATTTTTGCAGATGAGGATTACTATGGAAGCCAAGTTCTCTTAGAAACTGGTCGTTAACAAATTCTAGACTATGAAAGCTAAGTTCATGGTCCAGAAGTTAATTAAGTTTGGAGCTTCAGCAAGATTCTATCTTCTTGTGACGTAGCTTGGAATAGCATTTCGAAAGGTTAGACTCTTCTTACAGATGAAGTTCCAATTAGGTGTCTCCTAAATAAGGCAGATGGGTGGAGTCAAGCTATCTTTTTGCTTATCAAATTATCACCTAATGGGGGTGGTGCACACAAATTAACCCCCTTAAACGAACCACGTAGAATTTTTTGAAGCTTAATATAGTGGGCTTCATATTTAACTGAATAAAAATCAACATTAAACGCAGCAGCACCCAACAAAAGAAAAGAATATGGTTCGAGGAGTTCCTTCATCTATCCATCCTAAGGATTTTAGAAAGAGAAAAAAAAACGCGGCTCACGAAGTAATCCCAACATATGTTGGTGGTGAACAAATGGTGTTTTTTTTGGGTTGCGCCCAAAGATGTGAATATGATTGAGTGATCTGACTGATTTCCACTAAACAAAGAGACAACAAAGTGCTAAAAAAAAGCACGGCAACACAATGAAAGATGACACTGACAAAATTACCTCCGAAAACAAGCGGGTGCAGCAGGCCGGTTTTTCCCATTTGCAATAAAGAAGAAGAGAGGAAAGGAATCTTTCGCTTTTGGCTCCCCTTTCTTTGTATTCTCCGTAAAGTTTGTACTTACAACGTCGTCAGGGATTCGTAGGAGGCTTGATCCTCATGATTAGTTTGTTTAACATGCCGTCAACAGCTAATCGTATCCTTTAATATTACCATCAGAGAACCGGATTATGGACCAGGATTATCTGTTACACTAGCAACATGGTGATTGGGACCATTTTCTTGCATATGGTGGTGGTCCACGGCTATTATTACTTTGCCTCCCAACAATAGAGGGTGACATTTTCCTCCCACTCCTAACAACCTTGCTAAAATAATTCAGGCATTCATGATATGTATGTATGTACTGTGCAATGAAATCCCAACTTCTCATGCAGCAGAGATCATGTTCCGATCGTTCAAATTGTTCTCTGTCATTTGTAGCATATCGTTGGAGTCTACGGTCCATTTAATCAGGATACTACACAGTTTACACATCGATTTTGGAATCAACTAGCTGTTGTGATATTATCGATCTCTTATGGTATCATAAAACACATTGAGGATTAGATTGAGATCCAATCTTATTTAGAATACAAAGGTCTTTCTTCAAAGCACTACTAAAATTTCAGCAGTTATTTGACTAGATCGGTTTCAGTATTTGTTAGAGTGTAATATAATATCGGGAAATTAGAAGTTATTTATAGATCTTAATATATATAATCCTGGTTTACATGTTTAGACAATCTATAAGCCTACTACAATACATATTATCCACGAGAATGATGTTCACCAACCATACAACATATTCTACTCATATACTTATCTATACTATTTTAGAAAGTTTAACAGTTTTATAATTTAAGGTCTTAAAGAAGTACCACTTGGCTTTAGGTTTTTTTTTTTTTTTTTAAACTCTAAGATCTTAAGTAAGTACCACTTAGCTTTAAGATATATTGAGAGTTCGACACATCTATGATATAGCATGTGGCACTCTTTCATTGTTTAGGGAATTAAAAGATGACATGACATGAGACCTATGGTTACTTAATTACCACATAACTTGTGAAGGTTTACTAAGTCTAATGCAATTAATTGAATTCATACTCAAATTATAAGGGAAAAATATACATGTAAAATAAAGATATAAAGTCATAAAATTTGACATTCCAAAAAATTTACCTCTATTTTTCTTTATCTATATATTATTTAGATTCATTTTTTTCACACTTATTTTACATCACTATTATTATTTAGTATTTTATTTTTAATTGTGTAAAGTATGTTTTTTAGTCTATTGTAAGGCATATTAGAAGCATAGCATGTGACACACTAAATCAACATCTAATGTAGCACAATGTTTTCATCTTCTTTTATAAAGATTTATATATATGTAACAACCTAGGTTTTAGGCAGCAATTTAAGTTAAAGAATTTAAATTTGAAATTTTAGGTTGTTGAATACTAGAAATAAGGCATTTAATGTTAAACACTACATTCTACGCGTTCTACATCAGAAATAATGTATTCTAGCTTATGTAGTGTTGAACGCTAAGCATGGGACGTTTAATGTTAAACGTTAGATATACAATGTTCAACACCTACATGAAAATTCCTAGAATTTAAACGTTGAACACCTGGTTTCATGCGTCCAACGTTGAAAGCATGTCAGGTAAGCGTACAATGCCCTAAATGCATGTAGGAAGTTGACTGCCTATGTATAGGGTGATGGGGGTGCTTACCTTTATGTTTCTTCTCTCCCTTAACTTGTTCTTTTTGCTTCTTGACGGTGAGGCGATGGTTGGGAGAGGATTTAGAGAATTTACAAAGAGAAAGAGATGAGAGGAGGAGTGAGGGGAGAAGGTGTTTGATGGGTTCCTTGGTGTGTGACATGGCTGTGGCATCGTGACTAAGCTCTAGTGACCTTCGACCATTCCTAACGTCGAGCGTGGGCTAAGGAAGGATGATTAAAAGAAGGAGAGGAGCTCTGGATCGTAGGGAGCATCTTAGAGGAGTTGGATCCTCAAAAAGGTACACACTCCTTTAGGATAAATTTTACAATGCTTGTGGGGTGATTTTTGGATGCATGTTTGTGTGTTTGATGCCTCCCCACTTCTCTTGAATGTTGCATGGGTTTTTGGAAAGGACATGCATGTGTTTGGAGGGAGTTGCAGTGCAGGGGAGTTTTCAATGTGTTGAACACCAATTCTGGGTCGTTCAACGTTGGACGCCCAGGAGCTGTCATTCAACACTGTTGCTCTTCATTCCTTGGTTTTGAGTGATTTAAATTGATTATTGGTAGGGACTATGAATGCATGCTGTAATTTCATGTGTCTTAGGGTTATGGGTAATCTCCTAGTGGCTCTGAAATGAAATGCAAGTTAGGATCCATGGTTTTAGTATAGAATTGGATGTCAGGTGGTTAAACGTTGGGTTTCCAGCATTCAACACTTTCGGTTGTTTTATGCACATAATTTTGAAATTTAACTACTAAAGGAGACCTGTTAGCTGATAACCTATAATGTTAATATTGATATCAAGCTAGATAATGACCTTATAATAAAATGAAAAAGTTATTGGACCATATCTAGGGTGAATTAGTATGGGAGTCTGGGTCAGGATTATTGAATGTCGAGTTTACGACGTTCAATGTTGAGCGCAACCTATTCGACGTTCAATGTTGAACGCAGCACCTGGAAATTAATTGGAAATACATATAAATGATTAGGAAAAATCATTAGAGATAGGTAAAAGATTGTCTAAAAGAAATTATCAAGATCCATGCACATAGTAAATAAGATGAAAAACTATATGACTTAGAAGGACTAAGTTCTTCTCCCTTAATGGTTTAGAATGAATAATAGGAATCAAGATGTGCCTTTAGAACTTGGGTTTAAGTAATCTTGTGTGTGTGGTGCACTAGGGAAAATACCCAGTAGCACTTCCTGGTTGTGTTTGTCACTGATCTGGCTATACTTCGAAGGGACACAAGCCAATAAGTGTCCCACACCTTGGCACCAGAACACAAAGTTCTGATTGAGTTTTGTGTGGGTGTCTAATCTTAGAAGCCTAGCGAGACTTCAAGACTATTACTTTGATTTTGGTGTAATTGTTTGGGCCTGACAGGAGAGCTGTCAAGGCTTTGTTTTGAGCCGTGGTTTCTAGTTTTCAATATCATGCGGTTTTGGCACTATATTTTGTGGTATTTCTAGAAAATATTCAAATGATTTTTAAATAGAGTTTGAAAAGGATTTTAGGGACAAAAAAAGGTGTTTACTTGCAAAGGTTTAAATGATTTTCCAAGGAAACTATTAAATGAATTATCGTGTTGTTTCTATAGTCTTTGAGACGATTCCAAAAATGTTTTGAAAATGATTTTTAAAAGAAAGGGTTTGGAAAAAGAGACGTGCATTGTTTGCAAACGGTTTTGAAAGCATTTTTTTGGAGTTTTTTGGCTGCTAAGGCCGAGAGACCGACAATGCATGTCGTCAAAATCAAAGGGTGTGACGACATTCTTGGGTAATCGAACATGTTACCTAGGGTGAGGCTAGAGACCAAGAGACTGAGGTAAGTGTTCATCAGATTCTAGAGGTATGAGACTCCTGGATTATCGTTCATGATGCCAATGCTAAGGTCTAAGGGTCCACAAGTCAAGGGCCCGCTGGACTTGGAGATATGATACTTCGTATGTTCTGGATACCGAAAACCTAGAGTACTGATTGTACACAAAGACACATGGCAGCGGGTCAAGAGATATGAGTCCTCTGTGCAACTGGATGTCATAGCCTGGTTAGTACGGGTGCCAAGACTGAGACTGTTTGGTGCTAACTGGACCTAGGGTTGTGAGTCCCTGGGTGTCCTAGCACCAAAGCGCATCTTCAGGACGCACCCCGTGCATGTTAATGACCTAAGGGTCATGGTTGTGTGAGTCCTGTGGGGCCGTGGCAAGTGAACTCCAACACGGAGTGACTCATCACGGCAGTGCAGACACCATTGGTCGCGCTTCAGTGGACTGCTTGTAGCTAGTGTCGGTTGCTTGGCACCGAGCAACACGACTTGAAGGCTACAAGTTGAGATGGACAAGCTGCGATTGTCTGTGGCGGTGTAATGGTTTCAGGGACTCCCAATAGCTGCTTGTGGCTAGAGTTTGTTGTGACCTTAAGGTTTTCGCCTGTGAGTGACATTGTGGTTCAGGTTTCTGGAGTTGTGTCAGTTTTTGAGATATAATTTATTGCTTTGACTAAGTAGAGGCTTAGTGCTTGTGTCGCACTCCCAGTAGTTGTGGACTTGATTTAGCAAATGTAGCCATTTCAAGTAATGCATAAAGTTTTTAAAATCATGCATATGGTTTGAAAGAAAAGAAAATGGTTTTAAAAGACAAGAGTGTGATTTGAAAAGAATGGTCTTTTAAAACCATGATTTCAAAGGAATTGTTGTTTGTAGGGCAAAAATAGTATTGCTCCGTTATGGTATTGCAGCATCCAAGAGGGATGTTGTGACCATGCCAACATGGGGGTCCAGCGCGGAGTCACACCAGAGAAAGGAGATCACAGCCATGCCGAGATGGCGAAGGCACAAGATAGGATAAAAAGAAAAAGAAATGGAGTCGCCACCTAGTCTTTTAAGGGAAAGACAAGGAAAACCACAAAAGATTGAATGCATGAGATGTAGATGTGAATGCCAAATGTCTACTAACCAGAGGATGGATAAAGATTCCTATTACGCACGAGGAAAGTGTTAGGCACCCACGTACGCCCGAGAAACTCGATCTTTCTAGTCTAAATTGCTTGCTAAAGGCTAGATGAATGTTTGCTAAGCCTAAATCGTGCTCTAAACATGCTAACAGGTATGCCATGACAAAATTGGATGAATGTGCAAAATGATGTGTGAAAATTGCGAAGAAATCCACATAAAATGACGAAATTGCAAAGTATGACACTACAAAGAAAATCGCATGAAATGATGAGGTTTTTGCAAAGGATGGTTCAGAGGATCACACTAGTGTCAAAGAGATTAAAAATACAACAGACACAAATCGTTAGAAGTGCAGAAAATACCATGGGGATATGAATGGGAAAATTGCAAAGAAAACTCACATAAAGCAGATAAACGACGAAATGCAAGGAAAATCACAAAAAATAACGATGTTTGTGGACAGAATGCTCGGAAAAACCAAACTGATGTCAAAAAAGATATCAAGTGGGATCAACCCAAGTCCTCGGAATCATAAAAAGGTCATGAAAATCGAGAAAGAAAAAATAAACCGCAAATGGACCAATGTGGACCTTTCGGTCAGTTTGTGTACGCTCTCGGGCGATGAAATCCAAATCAAATCAGAAAATTCTGAAATATAGAGTTAAATCAAATCGAATGTAGGGTGAGGGACTCAGAAAACAAAGTGGAGAAAAATCTAAGAAAGAAACCCATGTGATGCAAATTCGCTTAAAAATGAGGGACTGATTCACAAATGTCATGAAAACTATATAAAATGGATGAATAATTGCCCCAAATGTGTAAAAAATGCTAAGGGTGGTTTAGACAAGGATTATGTAAGACTGAGTGCGAAAATTGAGAGGCATGCATATGGATTGGAGACACAGGGGCAATTTAGTCATTTTTATGGCTAGATGTGATAAATGCAAGTCTGGGGATGATGCATAGTCTACATTATGTCAAAACATGTACAAAACATCTAGAAAATGTTATTTGCAAGAAAACATGGAGGGAAAAACAATAAGATGATATAAACGCAATAAAGGACAAACACGAGCGCTAAAATGCAAAATTCACAAAAGGAATGAGGATTTGGATCAAAAAGGTGTTCATGACTCCTATTCTACATGAAGATGATGGATCAAATGTGCATGTGGCACTAAGATGTGTGAAAATCGTACTTGGGTAATTTCCTCAAAACTCAAGGTCTAAAGTGCAAAATTCACACATACGTGCAAATGAGATCAAAATAAGAAACTAAAGATTGATTTATAAAAAAAACATGGTTTTTAAATGAAATCTATGATTAATTGCAAAATATGGAATGCATTAAGCGAAAAACATTAAAAATATGCAAGAAAACATGTAAAACCCTAAATTATGGATTTAAAGTTAAACAAAGGGTCTATGTGCAAATTCCCTAAATTCTGGATTGTTTATTAAGAACTCAGGGGCTTATATGCAAAATGTTTGGGCCTGAATGTGATGAAAATTGGACTTTTATGTTGATTAGTGTAATTATGGAGTTTATTAAGGTTCAAAATGCAAAATTCCCAAGGAAAACTTATTTTTTTAAACTCTCGGGGCTCATTGTAAAAGTTTAGGGCTTAAATGCAAAGAAATCATGATTTTAGGGATTTAAATGTGATGAAACATGCATGAAATAGAACTAAGAATAGATCTCAAAATTAAATGGCGCAAAATGCAATATTTACAATGCAATTTTATAAAAGGTGAATTCAAGGGTCAAAGAATAAATTGTTAGGACTTAATTGTAAATAAACATGAATGCAAGCATTTAATCATGAGAAAACGAATATTCATAGAACTGCAGTTGAAATTTGAATAAAATAGGGTGAACAATGCAATATGTACAGTAAAACTAAAGAAATGAAATTTTAATTAAAATCTCAAGGACTAGGGCACAAAATCTAAGGACACACTTGTAACATTTAAATAAGTTAAAGGACTTTTATCAAAAACAACAAAAAAACTAACAACCACCACCGGCGATTCGAAGACCGCTAGCGGCGATGGCCTAGGAGGCTCATCTGAGCCCCTCCCGGCAGTTGATTGGAGATCAGAGGAGGGGGGAAGCTAAAGGAAGAGATGGGGAAGGAATCCAACAACTCAAATCGAAACCCCGACGGCTGGAATGCGCCGTCGATCTCCCCTCGGCGGCGTCCTTCTCCGGTGGCGGGCACTTCTACTATGGCGTGTCTAGAGGTGGTAGCTCATCACGGTGAAGATCGGAGAAGCTCCAGGGGGACTTGATGAAGCTTCCGGAGGCGTCGGCGAGGGCTGAGACTGACTGAGGTTCTATCCCCTTCGCGGGCTCCGACGACAGTCGTGAAAGAGGTGGAGATGGAGCCCTAGAGCTTGGAGCGGCAACGCAGTGGCTTGGAGAGTCTCGTGGCGGCGAGGCAAAGCTTCTTGGAGTGGTGGTGCGGAGCGAGGGCGTCTAGAGCTCTCCAGCGACTTCCACGGCGAAGGTGCGGCGGTCGATGGCAGCGACGACGGTTCGGTGTCTCTGGGTCCACGGGAGACCAGAGAATCTCCTCCAAAGCAAGGGAACTCCGAGAGGATGAGGAGGGTGAGGGAGGAGTGATCCCGAGGGTCTCACCTCGATCCAGAGGCCAAAGGCCTCACCGGGGGTGATGAACCCACCACCAGAGACGGGGACGACGGCGCGCAGGAGGCTCCGTTCTACCGTGGTGCATTCTAGGGAGCCTAAAAGGACCTAATGGGCATATTTCTAACC
Organism: Posidonia australis; assembly: GCA_024699735.1. NCBI lineage: Eukaryota > Viridiplantae > Streptophyta > Magnoliopsida > Alismatales > Posidoniaceae > Posidonia > Posidonia australis. Next base: position 3,812 of record JAMKQA010001782.1, on the reverse strand, counting down.
TGAGAAGAGGAAAGGAGGTTACCTAAGAGGCGTGTCCCCCAATGGTGCTCGACGGCAGAGCTCCAGACGTGGCTCCAACAACGGTGGCAGGGACTCTGGATTGTGGAAATGGGCAGTTGGTAGCTCTGGCAAGATGCCTTCGTCACTTGGGTGTAGGGAGGAGAAGGTTTAGGAATGCTGGGGAGATGCTCAATCGATGGCAGAAGCTATCGGCGGTGAGGAGTTTTTAAACTCCGGTGAATCCTCCCACCTGTCGTCGATCCACCTCCTGGATGCACTAAGCACCGTGGGATAGAGAGCACGACGGAAGAGGAAGGCCCAGAGATCACGAGATCAAGGATCACGCACCGGAGATTGCGGAATTGACCGTCGGAGATCTCTTAGGAGAGGCGACCGGAAAATGCAGGGGTCATCAGAATTATTTTTGAAAGTTTTATAAGGTTTTTGATTGAAAGTTTAAATGGGATATTGGGCTCGTTTGGGCCTGAGTATTAGGCTGTGTTTTTAGGGTTTTTTGTTTTGGGATTTTTATGGGTTTTAGGGTTTTAATTTTACGTTTTTTAATTGGGTTTGGTCAATTTAATTTAATTTCAAATTTTACAATTTAGGATTTAATTAGTTGGTTTTAAATTTGGGTTTTAATTAGTTTAGGTTTTTGTTTTGAGATTTTTAGGGATTTTTGGGTTTTAATTCTTTAAATTTTTGGTTTTGTTTAATTAGGGTTTTAGATTAGGTTTTTTTAGGGTTTTAACTAGTTTAATTTTAGGATTTTGGATTTTAATTAAGATTTTGAGTTTAAGTAGGGTTTTCACTTGATTAAATGGATTTTTGTTAATTTTGACTTTTACTTAAGGTTTTTGTGTTTTAATTAGGGTTTATAGATTTTAATTAGGATTTTTAGTTTAATTAGGGTTTTCACTTGATTAAATGGACTTTAGTTAATTTTGACTTTTAATTAGGATTTTTGTGTTTTAATTAGGGTTTATGGATTTTAATTAGGGTTTTTGATTATTTTAATTAGGATTTTGAGATCAATTAGGGTTTCGATTATTTTAATTAGGATTTTGAGATCAATTAGGGTTTTGATTGTTTTAATTAGGGTTTTGGGTTTATTTAATTAGGATTTGAGTTTAATCAGGTTTTATGTGTTTTAGTTAGGGTTTTTCACTTGATTAATTGGATTTTAGTTAATTTTGACTTTTTAGGGTTTTTGTTTGATTAACTGGATTTCAAGTGAATTTTATTTGACTTTGACTTGAATTAGGGTTTTTGTTTGATTAATTGCATTTTAACTGGATTTTATTTGACTTTGACTTGAATTAGGGTTTTTGTTTGATTAAGTGGATTTTATTTGATGTTGTCTTGAATTAGGGCTTTTACTTGATTAATTTTAAGTTTTAAATGTTTTAAGTGTGTTTTGTTTGGTTTTAATTTTAATTAGGTCAAAAGTAGACTAAATGTGGACTTGAATGGGCTTGTGTGGGTTTGAGTAGGCTTGTGTGGGCTTAAATGGGCTAGGATTTCGATGGTCGCAACCAGAGCATCATCTAGAGGAGCCTGCTGCCAAGTGACTTCAAAATCGGGGTGTCTACAGATGCCAAAGTAGTGCATGCCTTAGTAGAGGTATGTGCTGGGTGACATTTTCAGTGGTCACTCATGTGTGTTTGTGTAACGTCTCACATTTTCCACAATAATTTAAAAAAAACTTAAATTACTGGAGAATTAAAGCTAAACAGAAAATATCTAACTACTAGGAATTTGCGTGTGCGACTAGGAGACTTCAAACTAGATGCACTACGCTAAACCTCTGTATGTCTACACCTGCAACCCAAAACCATAAGAAAACGCATGAGTGACAGAAGTCACCCAATACGTACCCTAAGGAAAACCACAAAAAATAAAACTATAATTAATTTTCCTTTTAAATTCATTTCACAAATCATTTTCTCAAAACCCAAAAACCAGGCATACACCGCCAAAACCGCAATTGAGGCTCTACCAGTCCAAAACCACAAGCAAAGGCCCTCAATAGCCAAAACCACACATAGTGAGTCAAGAAGCCCGGCGCTAGGCAACCTAACTCTGCCACAAGGAGTCCGTCGAGGAGCGACCACAACGTTCTGCACTGCCACAATGACGACCACCCTGTACAAGAGCGTTCACCGTCCCGCGATTCTCCCTCTCCAGAGAACCCTCAGAAGCCAACCTCTCCCTAGGAAGGCTATCCTGTCTCTCAGGACGCAACCAGCTACGGGGCACGTATCCCACCTGCACTAGCCACCACAAGGTCGACCTACTCACGGCGTCCTCCACACACGGTGCTCAGGAAGGAATGTCATACCTCCACACCCGACGACACCCGAGCCTTAGTGCTCACAGCGACAACAGGAGTATCATACGTCCCCATCATGCCACAAGACACCTCAACCTGCGAACCTTAACCCTAACCTTGAGACGACAGTCAAGGAGTTTCATACCTCCACGACCCAACACCCCTCAGCCTCAGGTATCTCGGCCCCCGACCTCAACCAAGCAGTCACGTCCGACCACCCGAGAATGTCGTCACATTCTCTGGCCCCGACGACACGATCTCACGCTGTCTCGACCTGCACACAGAAAATCAGGAAAACAATTTCCAAAATAGGCCAACTATTTCTTTGAAATCCATTTTCCTAAATTATTTTCATATCTTTGAAAACTCTTCCAAAACTTCAGTAAAATAACGCATCAGGGGTCCCAAGAGAACACCACGGACAACCCATGATCCCTCTTAATGGGACAAAACAAACCAATCCGAAAAACCCTTTGAAATTAGATTTTATAAACTCATTTGGGCCCTTATTCGGCCTACCGAAAACCCCTGGTTCGGTAGACCGATCTAGATCGGTAGACCGAATCAGGTCAACGGTCAACACTTAGGCCTTCGGTATACCGAAAATGGTTCAGTCGACCGAAATCTCCTAATTCCGGCAACCGTCCAAAATCGAACGATTGAATTTCAACCAAAAGACCTAATCTGATAGAGAAATGCATATTGAAATAATTCGGTATGCCGAATTCTGCGAAAAAACAGAAACAGCCCAAACCCTTTAGTCTGAAATCGTTTCAACTGGGACCTCCGATCAGATCCCCTAAACAAATACCAAAAATTTTGCATAAAACATAAGATGTAGACCCTCGAGTCTACTCCAAATCCCAACAAACAAAACAAGAATCCATTCACCATGCATCAAGATATAAAATTGCAAAGGCAGAAGGGTCAAAAGGACCCAAAACGTAATCACAGACATAAATGCCCATAAATCCACCATAAATTATCATAAAATCACAATAAATCCTAGGAATGTAAATTTACCTAGATTTCATGCAATCCTAACAATTTCTACCATTTCCATGCTCTCTATTACAGGGATTGGAGATGTATACCTGAAAATGCGCTCCAGCGATTCTCCGACCAACTCTGGCAACTACGACCCAACCACGGCCACGAGAACACTCCACTCAAGCTCCACGCACCACCACGAGCCACCGCACGTGAATGTCGGCCCTCGAGCACACCGAGTAGAGAAGAGGTCGTGGGGAGGAGAGAAACAGGGGAGGGAGAGTGAGAGAGAGACGGGAAAGGAGGTGGAGTGAGATGGACGGAGAGAAGAAGGGAAAAATGAGGGGAGGAAAGGAAAAGGAAGGTGGTGTGCTCGGGACGGAGGGAATTCACGGGGGAAGAGAAGGAGGCTTGGGTTGTGCATGGCAGAGGCCTCCATCTTAAAAAAACCACGCAGAAGGAGTAGGTGGTCGCATGCCTGCCAACCTTT
>JAMKQA010001781.1:0-30129 GCA_024699735.1 Posidonia australis | reverse complement strand
CCATCCCAGCAGAGATATAGGGTGATTCATGCTAATGCTGATGGGTTCATGTCATTATTAAGTATTGAAAATATGATGTGGATGCATAGGATCAAGGATCATCATGTAAATCATGCATTCGAAACCAAAACAAGTTGATGGGTTCATGTATGAAAACCTGCAAAATGCCTTGGGATAAACATGATCTAGATAACGCCAATCAGAACATATGTAAATGATGATCATAAGCATATTTCTATGTGCAAGGACATATATGGCAAAATGCTATGTGCAAGGAAATGGTAAAAGAAGATAACTCATGCAGATTTCATGCTAGAAACAAATGTATAGATTAGTATGGAGATTATTTTGCATAAAGAGCAAGCATGTTTATCATAAAGCTTTACGAAAACATGGAATAAATCAGCCCATATGTATGATTTCAAGCATGTTTTATCATGTTTCTGAAATGATATTTAATGGAGAGAGAGGAGGTAGAAAGCCTACCTCCCAAGATGTTCCTTCTTGAAATATCAGAAATAAAGAGATCCTTGTTGCTTTAGGAGGACCAAGGGGGCTTTAGGACGCAAGGGAGTGCTCCAGAGAACGAAAATAAGCTGCTGGAAAGAAGGAGAAACTCGTGCAGGAAGCTGGCTCAGAACAGAATGGCTGAATTCAGGATTTCTAACCTCTCCTCATGGTTGCCTATGGGTGTCCTTATATAGGATTTTCTCATGGGTAACTCATGGGAATGGGGAGAGCCTCGTAGACGAAAAGCCTGGAAGATTCCATGGCATATTCATTACTAGAGGTAACAGCCATAGGAGGTGGAAAGCCAGCAGCCCGCAGCCTGCGAAGTGGCGTGCGCCTGGGATGTGCGTCAGAGATGTGCGCCTATGATGTGTGCTAGGTAAGTGTGCCAGGGAGGTGTGCCAGGTAAGTGTGCTAGCTAAGTGTGCCAGGTAAGTGTGCTAGCTAAGTGTGCCAGGTAGGTGTGCTAGCTAAGTGCTCTCCCCTACTGGTCTGGTTTTCTAATTGGGCTGCGGGCTTGCTATGGGCTTGGGGTTGATTCAAGGATCAGTCACATCCAAGCAACAACTAGAGCCTTATCAATGAGTCACCTCAAAATCAGGGTGTCTACAACTATGTACGGAGGTTTTTGAAGGAAGATGTATCATGTATGTTTCCTTATATGTGCGTGTGTTTTTTGTAATGTGATATGAAGTAATAGATATAATAACAGAATTTAAAAAAAAGGGTAATTAATTTCATGACATTCACCCAATCCAGCTATACATTCTAGTCTCAAAACAAATATAATTGATTTTCTTACTTCAATTATAGAAATTTATGGCAACAGCAATATCAAACAAGCCCTGAATCAGGGTAGCTAGCTAACCAGTTCCTTAAGATACTAGATAAAGAAGCCTAGCAATTCAATATATATTTCTTGCTTCTCTAGAACCATAAGCAATAAAGGAAGTAGATTAGTTTTTGTTATAAGGATCACTCATAAAATCGTATAATTTCTATTGCTTTAAAAGTCTTTAGGTTCATAAAAATGGACAAAAATTTATTTGAAAACACTAAATTTGTCAAGGATGAACATCTGTGACTTGCTATACCTATTGCCCTTTTTTAACCAAATGGTGTAATGTCCACCAATTTTATAAAATCTTAGCAAAAAAAAGAAAGGTGCTTGCATAATAGTCAAGGTGCCTAGTAAGATAAATGCACCAAAAGAAGAACAGAGGAGAAAAGAGGCACAGGGAAGACTGAAACTTAGATCAAAAGCCAGCCCAAAAACTGCCACAAGCTTTGGATCTACTCATGATACAGTCTCTAGGTAGAGATGACTCCCTCTAGAAAGTAGAAATAAAATCATTTCTCTTGCCTGAAATTACCCAAGGAGTTTCATGAATGGAAGTCAGCTTTCTCTTTGCCTCCTTTTCTTTGCATTTCCCTACTAAGCTTCAACATGTTGATTTTTTTGTTTTTCTGAGGTTTGAGTCTTATTTGCTTTGAAGTTCTTTCTTGATTTATGATTTATACAAAATCGAACAAAATGTTGCATATAATGTTGGATTTTGTCTTATATGCTCTAAACTGCTAGCAGAATAAGCTATAGATAGAATCTTCAAATTGCAGTAGATAAGACAAAATCATGGATTGCCTGAGTTAGAATCACAGATGGCCATTTGAAGCTTTGAATATGAATATGAAAAACCATGTTAAACTTTGAGATTGTAATTTCCTCCTTTTTTCATGAATCATCTGTTTGTTTCTTGATATTCTTGCCATTTTTGTCAGGTTTGCTTTGTCTTGTTTTTAGCCTTAATACTTTTTTTTCTAAAATAAAGCATGAGAATGTTGATAAACTTCAACCACTTTGTCACATTTTTTGAACTCCTTAATGTTTATACTTTCCTTTTTCAAAGGAAAATCTATGAAAAATAATTTGATGTCTGCCATAATTTTCCACACTTGAAAGATTGAAAACTAAACTGTATCGATTACATATACCAACCACTTCGATGCTTAAACTGCTTCGATGCTTAAAATTATTATTATAATTTTCCACTTGTTTTCTAAGGGTATTATTATTCGAAAGTAATAGTTGTTAACAAGAATTAGGCTAGTAAACATGAAGTGTAACCTGAGAAGAAGAGGTACAACAAAAAATTATTCTTAATGATCTATTTTTTGTAAAGTTTTTTTCTATGTATGATACTACTTACTTTATTGTGATATTTATTGTTAATGTTGTGGCAAAGTCATTAAAATCATCACTTATTATTCACATTAAAGCAAACAAGGAAAAAAATTTATCCATGCAAGGATAACTGTTTTTGAACCAAACTGTTTCCAAGGTTAAAATAGTTTAATCTCATTTAAAGGTTAGTTATCCTTCAAAATTTATCCCTAATTCAAACGAGAGTAAAGAGTATAGAACTCCTTAATATAATTATGTTCGACTTGTCTCTTTTTTATGTCTGTCCAATGCCCTCTGGAGCCTAACATTGTGCCTAGAACCATACCATTGGATCATGCCTTTAAGCTAGGCATTGCTATATTTTAAGCCACATTATCCTTGGCAGTAATCTTATTTGATAAAGCTTGTTCTTCTCATTTTTAATTTCTTGCTCAGTTTCTATTATTCTATTATTATAAATTATCCTATTGTAATGTGATACTTAAGTCACATTCTTTTTCAAATGTCATCATGTTTTTCTTTCAATATAAACATATAGACATCTTATCATTTCTTTCTTTTGTAGAGAGAAATGTCTTGCCATCGTGATTAGATGTATATACGAGTCGTGGATGGAAAAGTGTGTATGAGTTTTTTGAATGGAGTTCTGGAGTTTGTGGAATTTGCATATAATCAAGGTCCTGGTATTGTGGAAAGGGATGGAAGGATTATATGTCCTTGTAAAAAATGTGCACTATTGAAAAAACAATCTAGAAGGGATGTTGAAATACATTTATGTAAGAAAGGATTTGTAAAAAACTACAAGTGTTGGTTTAAACATGGGGAGGCCTTTCAAAGTTATGAGAAAGCTGCTCCTGTTAGTACGGATCCCATTGTGGACATGGTGATGAACGTGGCAGGTTCTGATTTTGATGTGTCTGCTAATGAAGAGCCACATGGTGAATCTCAAGAGTTTTATGAGTTATTAAGAAAGACGAAGGAGCCATTATGGCCAAGTTGCAAGAATTACACAAAGTTATCGACAGTGTCTGAGTTATTGGCATTGAAGATTGACTACAACATGATAGATAGTTGTTTTGATGCTATGATAGGTAAAATCAAGAAAATGTTGCTAGAGAATCATAAATTGTCAAAGAACTACTACGAAACGAAGAAGATGATAAGAAAGATGGGGTTGGCAGATGGGACAATTGATGCTTGCTTAAAACATCATATCTTGTACTACAAGGAACATAAAGATAAATTAGAGTGTCCAGAATGTCACGAGCTTCATTACAAAAGTGATTCAAAGACACGTGTACCTCAGAATGTACTTCGTTATTTTCCTCTAACACCAAAACTGAAGAAGTTGTACTATTGCAGAGAGACTGCAAAAGATATGACATGGCATGCAGATCATACACAGAACTCTGATATGGAGCATCCTTCTAACACTAAGTGTTGGAAAGTCCTGAAGGAGTCGTTTCCATCATTTGCTTCTAAAAATCATAATGTCCTGTCGTTGTTGGCCTGTTATGATCACATCATACAATTTACCTCCTTCTATGTGTAATAAGAGGCCATACATGTTTTTGTTTTTGCTTATTCCTGGTCCAAGTCATCCTAGAAAACACATTGACGTGTACTTGAGACCTCTTGTAGACGAGTTGAAGATGTCTTGGGACACTGGGGTTCAGACATATGATGCAAGTAAGCGACAAACTTTCAATATAAAAGTTGCATTGATTTGGACTATAAGTGATTTTTCTGCATATGGGATGTTGTCTGGTTGGAGCACACATGAAAAGATGAACTGTCTTCATTGTATGGAACACACAAAGTCCTTTCAGCTTTAACATGGTCGAAAGTCATGTTTCTTTGACTGTCATCGTCAATTCTTGCCCATGGACCACTCATATCGAAGACAGAAACAAGCTTTTAAGAAGAATAAAATCGAACTTTCTAACTCACCCCTCAAGTGGTCGAGTGAGCAAGTCTTTAATCGACTTTTAAACTTTGAGCAGATCATTTTTGGCAATGATGTTGGTCTACAAACATTAGAGGATTTGGGATCACTCACAATTGGACGAAGATCAACATATTCTGGGAGTTACCGTATTGGTCTAAACTCTTAATTAGACATAATTTAGACGTCATGCATATCGAGAAGAATGAATTTGACAATGTGTTCTACACGGTAATGGATGTCAAGAGTAAGACAAAGGACACAGAGAATGCACGTAGAGATTTGAAGTTGGTTTGTAGTTGTATGGACTTGCACTTGATAGAACATGTTAATGGAAAGACTGAAATGGCAAAGGGAAAGTACACGCTCGATAAAAATCAGATAAAGACAGTGTGTGAGTGGGTCAGTAATTTGAAATTTCTAGATGAATATGCATCAAATATATCAAAACTTGTAGATCTCAAGAAATATACTTTCAAGGGAATGAAAAGCCATGATTGTCACGTGTTTATGGTGAGATTACTTTCCCTTGCATTTAGAGGTTTGTTGCCTAAGTCCATTGTAGATGTACTTACAGATCTAAGTAAATTCTTCAATGTCATTTGCTCCTTTAAATTGTCTGTGAAAGACATGGAGATTTTAGAAGGAAATATTGTTCTCATATTGTGTAATCTTGAGAAGATATTTTCGCCTACCTTCTTTGACTCGATGGAACATTTCATGATCCACTTACCTTACGAAGCCAAAGTGGGTGGACCAGTGCAATATCGATGGATGTATCCTTTCGAGAGGTACATGTTATTGTAAAGAAAGTTTGTTTCTTTTTAGTTATTCAGAGATCGTTTATCTAATCTATCCACTTTTTTAATAGGTACATGTTTTTCTTGAAACAAAAAGTTCAAAATAAGAATAGAGTGGAAGGTTCAATAAGTGTACAATATATCTACTAAGAGGTTGTCACTTTTTGCTCAAGATATTTCTCATCAAAGGCTAAAACAATGCATAATCAAGTACAGAGAAACGATGATCTGGGAGTTGAAGAACAAGACGATATACCTTTTATCTTTTGTTGTAGTGTTCGTCTTTTTGGAAAGGCAAAAGAACGTCTATTCATCTAGAAAGAGAAAGATGCTGCAGAGTTATATGTTTTTGATAATTGCCAAGAAGTTGAATCTTTTGTCGAGTATTTTTTGCTATCTTTCTCGATATGTCTATTCCATAAATTTTAATAATAAATTATCTTATTATGTTTAAATTTTCAAGTGTAGGCTATTCAGAGAACAATTAATAGTCGACCGTCCTAGTCTAAAAGATGATGATATCTTGGAGTTATTCAAGATCACAATTCCTAAGTGGTTTAGAAATCATATTTACTAACTTGATCTTAGTCCAAAGCAAAAGCTATTATAAGACTTAGCTTATGGTCCTATTTTTCAAGTAAAGTGGTATGGAGTTTGCTTTGCAAATGGGTATCGATTTCACACACAAAAATATGGTGGGGGATTAACTACTCAATATTCAGGAGTTATGGTGAACGGATCTTGTTATGGAGAAGACTATATTAACTATTATGGTATCTTAAAAGAGATTCTCGAGTTGGAATACATTGGTGCAAATAAGGTGATATTATTCCTTTGTGATTGGTATAACCTTAAAGAAGGAGTCATACACAATATTAGGCATGATATTGTAGATGTTGTATCAACCAAATACTTGAGGAGATTCGAGCCATTTGTGTTAGCTTCACAAGCAGATCAAGTCTGCTATGTACCTCAAGTTTCAAAAAAGAGGAAAAAAGATGAATCTTTCAGTGTAATGAAGATCAAAGCATATGCCTACATTGCTATGGCCGATGATACTACGAATGATGAATTTGAAAACTTGTATCAGCCTGACTACAAGCATCCACAATCGATAGTTGTAGACCATACTCTAGATCAAATCTCTATAATTCCATCAAATTCAATGTTGTGGCAAGTTGAGGATGAAGAAAAAACGATTGTAGAAAATGATAGTGAAGATGATGATGAAAATGAAGAAGAAGAAAGTATTGACTATAATGACGAAGATTAAGGAGATTTTATTGTTATTTTGGTAAATATCTTCTTTAATTTACTTTGTAAACTCCTTCTGCACTTGTATTCTATACTAATCTGTTATTTAATTTTGATATCTATCAACTAATTAAGATAATATAGAAAACTAACAATTTAATTTCAATTCAGGTTCATCATGGCTTTCTTGTTGAGTATTGTCGTTGTTCTTGTGCTTGTAAGTATTATCAAATAATAAGAATATGATAATCATTTTTGTATACTGTTTATCCGGTAAATTGCATGAATCTTATATGAATTTTTTAATGTATTGTTTACGATTTTAGATGGCTAGATTTGGTAGAGACAGTCGACGCTCTGGTGGTTCTGGTGGACGTGGTTCATCGAAGGATCGAGAGATTGATCCTAGTGCTTATACAAGTGCTTAATTGCTTGAGTTCATTCGTTTACCGGGTCTGACACCACCTGAGGTTGGATGGACACCTCTGACCACTTTGGTTGAGGCTCCCACCTCTCCTCCTGTGTTTAGGCATAGTACTACTCCACAGAGTAGTGCTGCACGCCATGTCCAGCGAGAATTGTCTCCTCGTCTAGCTGCAACAGGTAAATAATATAAGGAAATTATACTTTTTAAGTTTTTAAATTAAATATAATTATTGATAAATATTTAATTTGATTAATAAATAACAACAACAACAACAAGGAGGATATGCTCAAGTTTCTTAAGGACCACGACCTCTTCTGGAGCTTGATTCAGATGGGTAACTTTTATTTTAATTTGTTGTTAGTCAACATGTACTACTTTTTTCCTGTACCTAATTTGATTTATTTGCAGTAACTTCAAAAGGAGTCATAGGATCTCATCAGTGATCATAAAAAATTTTAGATCTTATGCATCGACCATCGAGTACCGGTGGTTACATTTGCATCTAGATGAGAAGGAAAGAATGTTTGATGTGCTATTGGTAATTTTTTTTATTCTATCTATAAGTTAAACAATTAGTATATTAAATTGACAATGAATTCAACTAATTGCACACAATAGGTTTGTAGAATCATTACTAAAACCATGAATTCAACTAAATCTTGTTCCAAGTCTGTCGTTGAGTCCTTGACGTTCCCTTACAAAGTTTATACAAGTTCTTCATGTTAACTGTTGAAGAAGTAGCAAATAATACATGCTTACCTTGTAGCTTGAGTGTATAGTAATTCTTGATTATTTTACTTGGAACGTTTTCTACTATACTCCATGTCTGGCTCTTTTTCTTTGTTTCCACAACTATTTTTTTGTTTTGTGTGTATAGTAATTCTTGATTATTTTACTTTGAATGTTTTCTCTTTTTTTTTTTGCAAACATAATCACAATCAGCAAGGTGAATGTTGTCCTTGATCAATTTCTTGTTATATACACTACTTGATCATGTGATTAGATAAGTACATATATATATCTTAGAAACAATGATTCACTTATGAAATTTAATACATCGAGTTTTCATGCTTCTAATAAAAATGGTCATAAATATGAAGGCACCGATGATGTTTTTAGATCTTGCATGCATGAAAACGAACGTGGATGAGACATTTTGTCTACGGTCATAAATACCCAACATATCTTACTCTGGCTTCTTTGTCTGCTGCTGCAATACTGTTGTATTCGTTTTCAATCTGTGCCCACATTTCCCATAACACAAATTAATTCAATTGAATTAAGAACTTATCATACAAAAAGTATTTAGTCAACTCCATTCATGCCCTCATGGACTTTTTATGATGATTGATGGGTTGATGGAAAGAGCGGAGATGGTTGCTGGTTTATGGTTTTTAATGTTGGATTTTTTCATTCATTTGCGAAAAAAAGTTGCCATTTTTTGTTCTACCTAGTTGTTTGTCAGTTTGTGATTGGGTGATGGATGGACTACTTGACAAGGAAGTGATTTGGCTACACCATGTGAAAGTACTTATTTTCTTACAATGGAATTTGTGTTCCATATTACTTGTGAGTGACATGGAAAAATAAAGACGCATACCTTGGAAGAGTAAAGAAGTGTTTGGCATGCATTTGATTGCTTTTCCAAACATATGCCATACTTGTTCATCTTTTTCAACAGGATCAGTTTATTTTTTTTTTCAAATTCATCACTTTGCTTTGTAGAGAAAAGATCCTTTTTTGGTGTTTTTTTATGTCTATGTGCGTTCAAGCTGTTTAGTAGGTACAATGATTTGCAAAGTGAGATGAGGTATGCAAGAGTGAAATGGTGTTGTATACATGTTTTTGTATTTTAACTTGAAATATATTATTTATTAAATGAATGTAATAACATACTTCAATAAAATCATAGGATTGGTTGAAATGATTATAAATCAAACTTCAATAGCAAAAAAAGGAGTCAGTAAACATGCAAACTTCAATAGCAATAAAAGGAGTCAGTAAACAATGTGTTCACAGAGTTTATTGTATTATGTGAGAATAAGTGATTCATCTACCAGGTCAGTTAACATTTATATGCTGTAGGTGGTAAGTGTATGGCTGCAATGCTGTAGGTACTACTTTGATCATGTAATCGCTTAGTTAACGCCTCTATGAAGTTTATTCATCTTTTCATTCATTAGGTTAGGTTTTCTGTCAAATTTATTACTTAGTCATGTAGAAATAAGTTTTTTTTTTCTGTGTTTGTCTGCATTCAAGTATTCAACCACAGCTTTTTAATTGGAACAGTAATAAAGAAAGTAAATGCAGTATACAATAATTTCAAAAATATAAACTTATTTATATAATGATTACAGTGACCATAAACTACTGGTATAATTCCATAAAATCATATGGTATATATAACTTATAGCTCAAATTCTTACCAAATAAAAGTAAGAAAACAAGGCATATAGGAGTTGGACAGAAGTAGGTTATTCATCTACAATGAGTAGAAATAGGTTGTTTGTCTAGAAGCTTAATTAACCTTGTTTGAAGCCATTACTCACTAGAGCCATTTCCTTGGGATTTGGAGATGGCAGTAAGTTACATCTGCCATTTTGTCTTATATATTTGACATATAATTGTCATTGTTACAAAATTTCCGACAGTCTCAGGAGCATGTTTTGCATGGTATATAGGTTGGTAGACACCCATACAACATCCTTTCTATACTTAGGCTCGGTTTGATTCTTCGACATGCTTGCTTTCTTAAACAATCCATGATTACATTCCAATGTTTTTCCTTGAGATTGAGGGGCATTTTCCCCAATAGGCAATACAACCTCATCTTCCTTTCTAGTTTAGTTCCTGTGAATGTTGTATCTGGTTGTTCTTTTTGTAGCATATAAAGGTTTGAGGTAGGAAGATCCTCTCTCTTCTTTGTTTGCAGCTGTAACGACCCAGGTTTTAGGAGTGGTGCTTTGGCTAGATAATTAAGGTGAATTTAGGCGTGTTAGGCTTTGGGGATCCCAATGCCTAATGTGGGACACGTTCTCAGTGGTGTCTGATGCTAGGATTGTTGGTTTCTGGCCTTTTGGCGTCGTGTTTTTTTTAAAAAATAAAATTAAAAAATAGTTTTTCTTTTAAATAACTTCTAATACTTTTGTTTTCTTGCAGTTAAGTCCTTATTTTCTTACAAATAGGTTCTTTTTCTTACTTTTAGGTCCCTACATATATTTTTAAATCATTTGAATAAGATTTGTCTTGAAATATTGCAGAAGAACCCCTGTAAATTCTTGAAAATGTTTTCCAGGCTTAAAAGTTAGATAAAAACCCCCTGATTTGCTTTTCTTACATTTTAAATCCAACATTTTGTATAAAAAACCCTGAGCTTTGTTGAAATAATTCTGAATGCATATTTACCTGTCAAAATTGCAAATTAAACCCTGGGAATTTAAATATTTGCTCAAATATGACCTAAATTGCATTTTAGCCCCTGAATGTTACAGATTTCTCACTAAATGCATGTTTTCTTGGGTAAATTTGTATGTTAGTTCCTGGAAATTTCTGTTTTCAAACATGGACTCTTTTTCTTGCATATTTTACCTTGAATTTCCACAGAATTGCATTAAATGCATGTTTTAATGGCAAAATTGCATACTAGCCCCTAGGAATCTTTAATTTAACTAAAAATGCACAGTTTTGCACATTTGACCCTAGATTTCTTCAAAATTACATGAAATGTGTTTTTCTATGTATTTTTGATGATTTAACCTCATAATTTTAGTTTTCATTCAGAATTTGTGAATTTTGCACAAAAGCCCCTGGAATTTACATTTTTACACTCACACATGCATTTTGTACATTTATTGCTATTTTTCATGCATATTTTCTCGTATTTTCTTCCTTGCATCGTGTACGCATTTCTAACTCATTTCAAGCTTGGTTTTCTCATCGTTTTCCAGATTTCTTTTGACTTTCGCGATTTTAACTTGATTTAGCTTTCCATCACCCAAGGGCGTACATTAATAGGCTTAACAATGCCGACATTGTCCCGAATGAGGATTATTTTCCCTAATTTGATTTTCTTAGATTTCTTCAAATTTTTGCTGACTTGTGTGACGCTTTTCGAGAGTTTGCTCGATTTTTCCCGATTTTCTTCATCGCCCACGGGCGTACAGTAAAGCAGCATTCTCAGTGCCTACATTTATCCCTCGGATTAACTTTTTCCTTTATTTCATTTCATTTCCTTGATTTAGCATGTTTCCAGTCATCTTTAGCATGTGCACTCAGAATAGGAAAACACACACCCAATAGACCATTGGCAAGTTGGAAACCTAGAAAGACCGAGTTCCTTGGGCGCATGGGGGTGTCTAACCCCTTCCCCATGCGTAACAAGAATCCTTATCTTTTCTATGATCCGCATTGATTTGTGCACTACATCCATTAGGCACGGAGCATACATGTTTTCTTCATCTTGTTTTCTTCTTGGTTTTCTTTCGTGTTTGGTTTTCCTCGTCTTTCCATTAAAAGACTAGGTGGCGACTCCTTTCCTTATCCTTTCTTATCTTTCCTTTGTGTTTCCGAGTTTAGTCTTCTTCTCCGGATTCACCATATTCGCCGTGACCGTATCGGGACTCCTCGTGTGCTTCCATACACCGTAAGGAGAGCCGTGCAGGGTTCCACTGGCATGGTCACACCTAGTGTTGGGCTTCCTGACTCACTGTGTGTGGTTTTGGCCATTGAGGGCCTTCGCTTGTGGTTTTAGGCTAGTAGAGCCCTAGTTGTGGTTTTGGCCGGTGTGGGCCTGGTTTGTGAGGTTTTTGAGAAATGGTTTGCGAAATGAATTTAAAAGAAAATCAATTAAGGTTTTGTTTCTCGTTGTTTTCCTTTGGGGTGCGTACTGGGTGACTTTTGTCACTCATGCGTTTTCCTCGTGTTTTTGGTTTACAGGTGCAGGCATGTAGAGGTCTAGTGTAGTGCATATAGTCTGGAGTCTCTTAGCTGTACACACAGGTTCTTGGTAGTTAGATATTTTCTGTTTGGCTTTAATTTTCCCGTAATTTAATTTGTTTTAAATTATTGTGGAAAATGTAAGGCGTAACAGTTTTGGTATCAGAGCTCCAGGTTCACTAGGTTGCACAACACCTAGGATGTCAGGTATATAAACTCCATAGGTTTTGCATACATGGTAGAGTCTACACCTGATTTTTCCCCATGGTCTTCTGGATGTCGCTTTGTCTGTGGTGCAGGTACCTTGCGTTTCTCTGGTAGGATGCCTCCTCGTGGTCGTAAGGGCAAGGCCCCTGTCGAGGAGACCGAGCTCCGAGAGGACATAGGCGGATGGAAGGTGGTTCGTGTAGAACTGAGGAGTTTGGCACACGAGATCTCTCACGCGTTCAGCAAGAGTAGTGCTAGTGAGCCATCGGATGACCCGTGGTTGAACCAGTTCATGAAGCTTCGTCCACCGTCTTTCAAGGGCAAGGTCAGTTTTGAGGAGAGCGAGGCCTGGTTGAAGAAGGTGGTGAAGATGCTGGAGAGCATGGCGTACTTAAAGGAGCATTGGGTGCGGCTGGCGACTTATCTACTGAATGGTAAGGCAGATAGGTGGTAGAAGTCTGTGAGGCAGCTGAAATTCCTGGACTTAGTCACTGTTAGCATCCAGTGGAAAGATTTCAAGGCGGCCTTCTATGACAAGTATTTTTTCGCTCATATGAAGGAGCAACTTCACTAAGATTTCTGGAGTTTGGAGCAAGACACGATGTTGGTGCTCAAGTGTGAGACTGAGTTCGCTCAATTGGAATGTTTTGCTCTTGCCTATGAGTCTAAGAAGGAGCGAGCACAGAGGTTTCTGGACAGCTTGAACCCAGGGCTACGGGTGAAGGTGATGGGTTGTCGGTGCCAGACTATGGAGGACATCGTTGGGATGGCTTATCGCTTCGAGGTGGAGCATCAAAGTTTTTGGAGAGTCGTCCCAAGGGGAAGGGTAAGTCTTCTTTTACCTCCCAATTCTCTTTGTCTGGTCCTCCAAGTGCCAGTAGATCAGGTAGCCCTGAGAAGAAGTAGAAGGCAAGGTCCAGTGTTTTCTCGACGGGCCGGTGGAGTTTTGCTGAGAGTAGTAGAGCTGACCTTAGTCAGACAGGGTCCAGTGCTCCCATTGGGAACTAGTGCTTCAACTGTGGTCAGGTGGGCCACATCGTTGCACATTGTCCCCAACCTAGGTGGACATCAGCTCCAGTGGTGTGCTATAATTGTGGGAAGGCGGGACATGTTCAGAGATCTTGTCCGGAACCACCTAAGAAGGCAGGAAGTGCGCCACAGTAGTCGACTAGGGGACAGGTGTTTACCATTGCAACTCTAGCCGCTGGGTCTTCAGGAGATGTAGTTGAGGATAAGAACAATTAGTTGGTTCTATAATCCTCTGAGATTTGCTGTAATCCCTTTGTAATCTGGACATCTTCTTGATTGTATGGATGCGTGGTGTTGTTTGTTTAGCCATCATGTTCTTTTATTGTGGCCGGTCGGATGGCCAAAGTGTTGTTTGACTTAGGGAGTTCTTTCTCCTTCATCTTTGAGTCTTTTGCGGCAGAGTTGGGAGAGAGATTGGCTAGACTGGCCTTTCATCTTAGCGTGGTGACGTCACTGGGGGAGCATAGTTTGGCATGGAAGTATCTCCGGTCAGTCGACTTGACGCTGAATGGTAGAGAGTTCGACACTAGCCTGATTGTGATGGACATGCAGGAGTACGATGTGATACTCGACATGGATTGGTTGGTGCAACAGTTCGCTTTGATTGACTGTGCACAGAGGAGAGTTTATTTTGGGTCTCCTAAGGATGGGTCTTTCTTTGTGCAAGGTGGGTGTCAAGGTAAGCCTAAGCTTGTCATCTCAGCTATGAGGGCTTATAAGTCTTTGGTCAGGGGTTGCATGGGGTATCTAGCCAGTATAGTTACCTCCACTTTTGCTGAGTTGGGTGTTCACAACATCTCTGTGGTGTGTGAATATCCTGTCGTTTTCTCTAACAATTTGCCTGGTATGCCACCTTACAGGGAAGTAGAGTTCTCGATCGATCTAATTCGTGGTTCTGGTTTTGTGTCGAAGCCTCCCTATATAGTATGGTGCCAGTGGAGTTGCGAGAGCTC
This sequence comes from Posidonia australis, assembly GCA_024699735.1. Lineage (NCBI taxonomy): Eukaryota > Viridiplantae > Streptophyta > Magnoliopsida > Alismatales > Posidoniaceae > Posidonia > Posidonia australis. The sequence continues at coordinate 15,887 of JAMKQA010001781.1, read as the reverse complement.
AAGACTCAATTACAAGAGTTGCTGGACAAGGGGTTTATCAGGCCAAGTGTGTCTCCGTGGGGAGCGCCTGTCTTGTTCGTTCGCAAGAAGGATGGTTCGCTCCGATTGTGTATAGACTATCAGATGCTGAACCAGATCACGGTGAAGAACAAGTATCCTTTGCCCCACATTGATGACATGTTCGACTAGTTGCAGTCTGCATCTGTGTTTTTGAAGATTGATCTGAGTTTAAGGTATCACTAGTTGAGGATACGAGACACAAATATTCAGAAGACTACTTTCCGTACGCGGTACGGGCATTACGAGTTCACGATTATGCCTTTCGGCTTGACTAACGCACCGACTACGTTTATGGATCTGATGAATAGGATTTTTAGCCCTTTTCTGGACTAGTTCGTTGTGGTTTTTGTTGATGACATGCTGGTCTACTCCCCGAATGTTGAGACTCACACCTTGCACCTGAGGGTAACTTTGGATACTCTGAGGCGTCATCAGTTGTACGCCAAATTCTCCGAGTGTGAGTTCTGACTGAGCGAAGTCATGTTCCTTGGCCATTTGATTTCTGAAGAAGGCATTAGAGTGGATCCTGCCAAGGTCGAGGCGGTGAACAATTGGGAGCCACCCAGGATTGTGACAGAGATCAGGAGTTTCTTGGGTCTAGCAAGCTATTATAGGAGATTTATTAGAGATTTTCCCTCCATAGTCGCGCCTTTGACAGAGCTGACCAGGAAGGGGGTTTCGTTTTGCTGGGACCATAATTGTGAGTCGAGTTTCCATGAGTTGAAGTCTCGTCTAGTTTCTGCCCCTGTATTGACTCTGCCTTTTGGAAGTGGCAGCTTCACTGTATATAGTGATGCCAATGGTGTTGGGTTAGGGTGTGTTATGATGCAGCATGGCAATGTCATTGCATATGTTTTGCGCTAACTGAAAGGTCATGAGAAGAATTACCCAACCCATGATTTGGAGATGGCTGCCGTAGTGTTCGCTCTCAAGCTCTGGCGACACTATCTCTATGGGGAGCAGTTTGAGGCTTTCACCGATCAATAGAGCTTGAATTATATCTTCACGCAGAGGGACCTCAATCTGAGGCAGCGTTATTGGGTGGAGTATCTGAAGGACTATGATTTTAGCCTGTCCTACCATCCCGACAAGGCCAACGTGGTCGCCGATGCCCTGAGTTAGCATACGCACGTGATGGCGAGCCTGATGGTCAAGGAGTGGACCGTGATGGCGGATTTAGTGAGTTGCTGGCCGAAACAACAAGCTTGAGGAATAGTTGGTGCCTGGGTGGCCAACCTGTCTGTTCGCCCTAAGCTGTTAGAGTTTATTATCGCTTGTCAGTAGCTGGATCTGTTTGTTCATGCTATGTTTGAGAAGCTGGAGGCTGGTGGAGAGCCTCATTTCTCTGTTGAGGCATATAGAGAGCTAAGGTATGATGTGCGTCTGTATGTGCCTTAGCATGAGGAGGCCAGGCAGAGGTTGCTGGATGAAGCGCATCAGTCTAGGTACACTATTCACCCTAAGAGTACGAAGATGTACCGAGACTTGAAGCGGAATTTTTGGTAGCCTGGCATGAAGAGAGATGTTGCTGACCATGTGGCGAGGTCTACAACCTGCCAGCTGGTCAAGGTAGAGCACCAGAGACCTGGAGGGACCTTGCAGCCATTGGATATTCCTGTGTGGAAGTGGGAGCATATCTCGATGGACTTCGTGACTGGTTTGCCGCGGACTCAGAGGAAGAACGACACCATGTGGGTGATTGTGGATCGGCTGACCAAGTCTACTCACTTCCTGGCCATTCGGGTGAAGCTTCCGATGCACCGCCTGGCAAAGTTGTATGTATCCAAGATGGTGAGGCTGCATGATGTTTCGGTGTCCATCGTGTCGGACAGAGACACGAGGTTCACCTCAAAGTTCTGGAGAACTCTACAGGAAGCCTTAGGCACTGTGCTCAACTACAGTACAACATTTCATCCTTAGTCGGATGGTCAGACAGAGAGGACTCCAGACGCTGGAGGATATGCTCAGAGCATGTGCCTTAGACTTTCAAGGGAATTGGGAGGACCATCTGTCGTTGATTGAGTTCGCCTACAACAATAGTTATCACTCGAACATCAGGATGGTGCCGTACGAAGCTTTGTATGGTAGGCCATGCAGATCACTGGTTTGCTGAAGCGAGGTGGGCGAGCGTCAGTTGATTGGTCCTGAGCTTGTGTAGTTGTATGCAGACAAGGTGGATTTGATCCGTAGCAGGCTGTTAGCTGCACAGAATCGGCAGAAAAGCTATGTCGATAGGAGGTGGAGACCGTTGGAATTTCTGGTGAGAGACTATGTGTTCCTGAAGGTGTCGCCGACCAAGGGTGTCATGCGGTTCGGGAGGCGTGGCATGCTGAGTCCTAGCTATATTGGCCCATACCAGATTACCTAGAGGATCGGTAAGGTTGCTTATCGGTTGGATCTACCACTAGAGATGTCATCCGTGCACGACGTGTTTCATGTCTTTGTGCTGAGGAAGTGCCTAGCTGACGCATCTCATGTGATCGTTGTTCAGCCAAAAGGGCTCTAGGAAGATCTGTCCTTTGTAGAGGATGTCATCCAGATTGTTGACTACAAGGAGCAGGTGCTGCGGAACAAGGTGATTCCGCTGGTTTTGGTGCGGTGGCGGTATCATGGAGCCAGAGGGGCCACGTAGGAACGTAAGGAAGCCATCCTAGCCCAGTACCCGTACCTTTTCACCTAGTGATTTCGGGGGCGAAATCTTCTTTTAAGGGGGTTAGGATGTAACACCCGTAAAATTCATTTTGTAATTATTTACATTTTAATGAATTTATTCCTGGACGGTTGTTACTGTTCCAAGGCCTATTGTGTGGATTTGTGCTTTTTGGCATGAACCTTATGGGCCGACTTCTGTTTGCGTGCCCCTGTGCGTGGTTGGCATTGTGCATTATGGCACTGTGCTTGTAATGCACAGTGCTTGTAGGCCCGAGTGTGGGTCCACGTGGGGCCTACGTTGTAGGCGAGCAGGTGGTTGAGTGTTTGGTGTGGGAAGTCGTTGGCTCGTGCCTTAGAGCTAGCTGTTGGGCTGTGTGCGGTGAGGCTAGAGGGTGCTCAGAGACTAGTTGGTGCGTACGTGCTGGGGGTTGGTGGGCAGGTGTGCAGCGACTTCCTCCTCGACGTATATAACGCGTGCATGGGGCGAGTCTTCTTCAATGCACCGGAGCCGCAGCCAAGCCAAGCCTTCTTCCTTCCCTTCCTTTCCTCCTCTCTCCCCCCCTCCACTCCTTCTTCATTCCTCTTTCTCGTCTGTTGGTGGGTGCGGGTGACAGAGAGAGAGCCTGAGAATGGGAGACAAGAGGCGGTGGCGTGCGGTGGCTCGTGGCGGCACGGGAGGCTCTGGAGCGACGTCCTTGAGGTCGTGGAGTGGTAGTGGACGTGCGAGGTCGCTGGAGTTCGCCAGAGTCGATCGGAGGGTCGTCAGAGCTCGTTTCAGGCACGTATCCCCAATTTAATGTGTAGAAATCATGTAAAATGGTAGAAATGCCTAGGATGCATGTAATCTAGGCTAAATTTAATGTTTTAGAATTTTGGGGAACTTATTGTGGTTTTTATGGGTATTTATGTCAGTGGTTGAGATTTAGGTCATTTTGACCCTTATGCCTTTGCGATTTTGTATCATGATGCATGGTGAATGGATTTCAGTTTTGTTTGTTGGGTTTTGGAGTAGACGCAAGGGTCTACCGCATATGTTTTATTCGAGATTTTTGGTGATTATATGCGGGGTTTCATAGGAGCTCCCACCTCGAGTGATTTTTGGGTGCCCTACTACAGGTCGCTGAATTCTCACAGAAAACTAAGGGCATGGGCCATTTGCACGAGCCAAATGTGTGGGTCCGGCAGCGGTTCAGGCCCCTAGTCCAGGCTTTGTTGGCATTCAGACGAAAGTTCCAGGAGCGTTGGCCAGATGAGCGCTCCACATGCACTAGTTTGCTACGGCATTTTTGGGGTTTTTCCTGGATTTTTGGAAAAATATATTTTAATGTAGTGGTTTTCTGAATTGATTTGTATTGTCCCTGTAAGATGGGATTGTAGGCTGTCAGTGGTGGTCTCCTGGGACACTTGATGTGTCATTTTGTCGAGATTTTTAAAGAGTTTTCAAAGATATAACATGGTTTTGGAAAGTGGATTTCAAAGTGATAGTTGGCCTGTTTTGGAAAATGGTTTTCCGGATTTTCTGTGTGTGGGCTGAGACAGTGTAGGACTATGTCATCGGGACCAGGAAATGCGACAACATTCTCGGGTGGTCAAGCGCGACACCCAGGTCGAGGTTGGGGGCCGTGATACCCGAGGCTGAGGGACGTCGGGTTCTAGAGGTATGAGACTCATTGACTGTCATCTCGAGGCTTGGTCCGCAGGTTGAAGTGTCTTGTGGCATGTTAGGGAGGTATGATCTCCTGTTGTCGCCGTGAGTACTGAGGCTCGGGTGTCGTCGGGTGTGGAGGTATGACATTCCCTCCTGAGCACAGTGTGGTGGACGCTGTGAAGAGGCGTACCCTATGGTAGCCAGTGCGGGTGGGACACGTGTCCCATATTTGGTAGTGTTCTAAGAGACAGGACAACCTTCCCAGGGAGGGATTGGCTTTTTGAGGGTTCTCCAGAGAAGGAGAATCGCGGGATGGTGAACGCTCTTGCACGGGGTGGCCGTCACCATGACAGTGCAAAAAGCTATGGTCGCTCCTCGGCGGACTGCGTGTGGCCAAAGTTTGGTTGCTTGACGCTGAGCTTCCCGACTCACTATGTGTGGTTTTGGCCATTGAGGGCCTTTGTTTGTGGTTTTGGGCTAGTAGAACCCCGGTTGTGGTTTTAGCCGGTGTGGCCGTGGTTTGTGAGGTTTTTGGGAAACGGTTTGCGAAATGAATTTAAAAGAAAATCAATTAAGGTTTTGTTTCCCGTTGTTTTCCTTTGGGGTGTGTACTGGGTGACTTTTGTCACTCACGTGTTTTCCTCGTGTTTTTGGTTTGCAGGTGCAGACATGCAGAGGTCTAGCGTTGTGCATATAGTCTGGAGTCTCCTAGTCGCACACATAAGTTCCTGGTAGTTAGATATTTTCTGTTTGGCTTTAATTTTCTCGTAATTTAATTTGTTTTAAATTATTATGGAAAATGTGGGGCGTTACACTTGTAATTCCTATTCGTGGCATGCTCGTACCTCGGACATGGACCTTGACCTACGAAGTTAGCCTAGGCATGATGGTGGACTCCTCTCCCTTTTTCACTACCGCAGTTCACCAGACCATGGCCCTCATCGAAGCCCTATCGAAGACGACGACGAGAAAACAAGAAGAGAAGTCTTGTTGTTCTTTAGCAAGGCAGGCCTCTTCCTACTAGCTAACCCTTATCCTTGGTTCCCTCAGCCACAAGGAGCTCAAGCGATGCTCATCCTCCTTGGTCAAAAGTCGGCTAACGTGCACACCAATGAGGAGGATAGGGGAAGTGACCTGAGGTGCTTCGGGTTCCCTTTATTGCATGAAATGGCTTGTTTTTCTCTATTCCAGTTTGCCAGCACTCTTCCTTCACCTCCTGAGCCTCGCCTAATCTCAGTGAGGCTCGCCAGTCATCTTCCACAACCGACTGCTGCTCGCACCGGCGAGATAGGTGGGAGAGGTGATCGAGGGTGCCACTGGAGGATCTAAATTCCCAAAGTGACCCCTCTTTGATCGCTTTTGCTTCTTGAGCCCTAGTATCTCCCTATGATGCCCTGTTACACCTATGCCGACCTCGTTACCATCCACCAGAGCCGGCAGACCAATTCTCCGATGAGGTAGAAGAGGAGGACGATCCAGCAAGCTCCTTTTTCATTTGAAGGCATGAATGAACTCCTTGTGCAACTCTTATGCTTCTCTTGTCAAGCATCAAGCCTTCCAATGCCTTCACATCGAAGTTCAATCAAAGTTCAGCAACTGGTCTGATGACGGGTCATGCGATTCCCAACGATGGTGGAATCTAGCAAGTTGTCTTGGCATGTAAAACCAGTGGTTACAGGTGACAATTTCAGCTAACGGAGTTAGTTGGCGAAAATCATCAACGTGGGACCTAAAAATCCAGACAGTTATAACCGATTCTTTGCTTCACGGTTTGACCGTCCTTTGCCTTCTTGATCTTTGTTTGGATTCCTTAGTCATCCCTATTTCATCATAGGGCATATAATAATTTGGCATGATTTTCCAAAAAGCCCTTCCCTTGTGGTTTTATCCTTTTTCACCTTGATTTCCGATTTTTATGAGTTTTATGATTTTTTGATTTGTGTTGGGAATTTATCGCCCAAGGGTGTACATTAACAGGTATGACAATGCCGACATGGACCCGAATACAGATTAGTTTCCCCCTTTTGATTTTTTTCGAGCATTTCTAATTTCCATTGTTTGCGTGACGCTCTTTGAACATTTTTGAATTTTACATGATTTTCTTCATCGTCTATGGACGTACATTAAGCGGCATTTTCAATGCCTACGTTGACCCTCTGATTATTTTCTATATTTTATCCCTTTTTATCGTAGAGTTTCCATGTCTGGTTTTCACATTTATCCTAGGCATGTGCATTAAAAGTAGACAAGCATACACACACTAGATCATGAGTAAGTAGTTAACCTTGAAAGATTAATTTCTCAAGTGTATAAGGTACCTAACACTTTTCCCATGTGTAACAAGAATCCTTACCCTTTCTTTGGCCCGCAGTGATTCGCACACAACATCCATTAAGCACGGAGCACACATGTGTTTCTTTGCATCGTTTTTCTTCGAGTATTCTTCGTGTTTGGTTTTCCTCGTCTTCCCGTTAAAAGATTAGGTGGCGACTCCTTTCCCTTATCCTTTTTTCTTATCCTTCTTTGGTATTTCTAAGTCGAGTCTTCTTCCTCGGATTCACCATCTTCGTCGTGACCATATCGGGATTTTTTATGTGTTTCCACGCACAAGGAGTCATGTAAGGTTCCACCAGCATGGTCACAGTGACTTATATCCTGGATGTGTCTCTCAACTTTTTTGTCATCCCAGGCTTTCATATAATATATGGGACATATATATATATTATCATGGTTTTTTTGCTAACTATTATAATTTCTATGACTTTTTTAGTACTTAAATATATTTGCATATCATATAAATCTTTATAAATATCAATTAATTTAGGAAAACTTAGGAATATGGATGACATTAATTTAAAGATGTTTATCCTTATTTTTATGCAATAATCGAGATTTTTATGTTGCTCATTATATTTTCAATATTTTAGCCACATTTAATTCACATAATATCTAAAAATAAAGATTTGATTTTAAAATATCTCAAGTAATTGTTAATCAAGTGTAATGACCCAGTTTTTATACAACAATTTAAGCCAGAAATTTAATTTTGAATTTTAGGTAGTTAAACACTGGACATGATGTGTTTAATGTTAAACGCTAAATTCTAGGCGATTTACATCAAAAATAACGTGTTCTGGCTTTTTGTTGTATTGGATGCTGAGAATACGACATTTAATGTTAAACACTAGAGATACACCGTTCAACACTTGCATTGAATTTTTTGGACTAAAGCGTTAAACGTCGAGATTCATGTGTGTTTAACGTTGAATGCATGTCAGGCAGGCATACAATGTCCTAAGTTGCATGTAGAAAGTGAAGCTGCCTATACATATAGGGCATGGGGTGCATAACCTCTGGACCTCCTTCCTCCTCCTCTTCCACGTCTTCTCAGGAAAGCTGGAGGTAGTTTTTAGGAGTGGGGAGCCCAGAGAGAGAGAAAGAGGAAGATGAGAAGAAGAAGAAAGAAGGAAGGGAAAGATGGGTGCAAGATGGATTCCTTGGTGTACTGGGGACTGTGGCATTCGTGGTTGAGCTCCGGTGACCTCCAGCCATCTCCAGACGTCAAGCTTGGGCTGAAGAAGGAGTGGCAACTTGGAGGAAGGAAAGTGAGGCTGAGTTTTCAGTTTGGGTTCTCCTTCTTCTTCTTCCTCCTTTTCTTCCATGCATGCATTAATGGGTTGGATTTCTGGTTTGCATGAGTGGTCGAGGAGTGTGGTGGAACCCTCGGATGCATGGATAGATGATTAAAAGAAAGAGAAGAGCTTGGGATCGTGGGGAAGCTCCTCAGTTGAGTTGGGTTCTCAAACAAGGCACACACTCCTTTTAGAATTAATTATAATATTTTGTAGCTGGGTTATTGGTGTTGTTCAGTGTGCTTAGTGTTCCCCCACTCATGTTAGATGGATGTATGATGTTTGGGTGGGAAATGCATGCTCTGGGAAAAGGTTTTGTGTGCAGGAGTGCTGTTAATGTGTTAGACGTGTAAGCTGGTGTGTTCAATGTTGAACGTCTAGTTGCAAGTGTTCTAGACCTCTGCACTAAATTCTCCTGAGTTTTCTTGCCATGGTAGTTCAGTTGATTTTCAGTTGGCTTGTGATGCATGTAGAAGTTGATTTATGCACCCTAGTTCTATTTTTCGTTCCCTGACTAAGATGAGATAGGATGCATGCTAGAATCCTTGGTTTTAGTTCAGACTTGGATGTCAGGTTGTTAAACGTGGGGATACCAGCATTTAACATTGGACATTGGGTTTCCAACGTTCAATGCCCCTGATTGTCTTTTGCACTTAATTATGGAATTTAATTGATTAAGTGGACCTACTAGCTGATAACATGCAATGTTAATGATGTTAATTAGTTAGATAATGAACCTTAATAATATGATTGGAGATTGGATTGGACATAGGGTGATTTAATGAAGAATCTTGGGCTAAGGTTGTTGAACGTCAGATTACCTACGGAAGAGGAATTTGGTAGTTTTCGCTGATAATTAATGCACATGATGATATAAAAATGTTAAGGAGATCCCGTATAACCCCTTGGTGAAATTAAAGGTTTAGAGATGAACTAGGAGGTACCCTTTTGATCAGGAGCATATTATTTGTGTGCCCTAAATTTATAATTCAGAGGCACAATTGGGGTTGTTGAACGTTGGGATGCTGGCGTTCAACGTTGAACGTTGATTTTGTTTCAAAACTTAATGATTCTGGAGCGGTTTGGATTGGTGTTTGTGCTATAAAGTTGAATGTAACTTCGAGGCTTTTATTCTGACTTTGTGTGGTTTCTTCTGGGTAAATTTTATGCCCAAAAAGTGAGTTTTCCTTAGCTTTGTTCTGGATATGGTTTTGGCTATGATTTGAGTTGTTCTTGGGCATGTGGTTTCAAAAGAGGTTTTGAAATGGTTTTCGAGAAAAATGTGAAATGTTTTAGGATAATGGTTCTCCAAACGATTTGGGATGGAGGCACCAAGACTTGTGGTTTCTCGTTGTTTGTGCGATCTCCTACAACACTTTGACACTGCTTTTAGAAATGGTTTTCCAAAGAGTTTTGGAAAAGAAATGCATCGTTTGTAAAGGTTTTATAAAATGATTTCCGATGATTTTGTTTGTGGTGAGACCAAGAGGCCAAGGTAAGTGTTTGTCGAATCTTGGAGGTATGATACTCCTTGATTGTCGTTCACAAGGCTGAGGCTGAGGTCCGTAGGTCGAGGTGACTGACTAGACTTGAAGGTATGACACTCCGCTTGCTCAGGATTCCGAAGACCCAGGATACTGACTGTACGTAGTGGTATCATGACAACGAACCCAAGAGGTATAAGACCTCTACGTTGCTGGACATGATATTCAAGTCAATACGGGTACCAAGACTGATAGGAACCACATAGTCGACAGACCGTACTGATGAAAGGTAGTGAGACCTCTAAGTGGTTGGAGACATGTCTAAAGTCGTGGTTGCCGAGTTAATGTGATAGTGGTACGAAAGGGTCCTAGGGGTGAAAGAGGCATGGGCATTCCCTTAGTACTGGTGCTAATTGGGTCTAAGATAGGAGGCCTCAGGTTCCCAGGCACCAAGGGACATCGTGAAGGCACAACCTGCATGTGTGCTATATGAGATATAGCGAGACTTGTGAGCCAAGGTGGTTGAACTCCTACACAGGGTGGTTCACTGCGACAATGCAGTTGAGAGGAGCAAGGGTCTCCAACAGCTGCTTGTGGTCAATGTTAGTTTCTTGGCGTCAGGCAACTTGACACAGTTTTGAGGGTTCGATTGAGGAGGTAGGGACATCGAGACAGGCAGGCTACCATTGGTCGTGGAAGTGCAATGGATTTGGGGTTCTTGTCCCCTACGACTGCTTGTGACCAGTGCTTGTTGTTTTGTTACATTGTGAGTGGTGCTGTGGTTTACTTGAGAAACAAATTTGTGTTGTTTTCTGAGACATGAGATTTTGGAGCAAAGGCTCCGCGTTTAGTATGGTTTCCTATGGTTTGGAGCTGAGGCTCCATGTTGGCTTTCGGGTTTTGTTGCGGTGGCGTTCTAGATACTAGTGAGGGTATTCAGATGCCGCTGGTTACTTGATATGTATAGAGAGTGTGTGGAGTGAGGTTGTGTGCATAAAGTTTTTAAAAGTCATGCATATGGTTTGAAAGAAAGAAAATGGTTTTAAAAGACAAGGATGTGATTTGAAAAAAATGGTTTTTCAAAAGCATGATTTCAAAGAAATTGTTGTTTGTGGGTCAAAATAGTATTGCTCCATTTTTGTGTTGTGGCATCTAGGAGGGATGCTAGAGTAGTGTGTGTCTTAGTGGGGGTATGTGCAGGGTGATCTTTTTAGTGGTCACTCATGTATGTTTGTTTAATATTTTTCATAGGTGCATGATTGGATTTAGGAGTTTGCTAGTGCACTTGGAGCTAGAGTCAATCGACCACAAATCAAGGATTCTAAGTAAGTGATTAGTATAGTTTATTTTTTTGAATTATTAGTGCTTTAATTTCTATTGTTCTTTATTGAACTTAGTTTAAGATTAATGTGATTAATGAAAGCAAGAGAGGAAAAAAATTGTAGTTAGATTATGGGTGTAGCGACTCGAGGTTGTTACATCAAGACTAATCATGGATTTCCACATCTTATTTCCCTAATTTTTTGAAGATATGATATAAATCAAATTTACTTAATTTGTGAATTTAGATTTGATTTTCAAAATATCTTCTAATTTATCTCAATTACGAAAATCATGGATTTTGGTAGATTTAGTCTTGATCTATTTTTAGATATATACTAGATATTTTGCGATTTTGATTTTTAAAATTTTACCTTTTCTGATCTCTTAGCGTCATTGTAACTATGCTGGCGACAGCCTCGTGCGTGGCACAAAAGGCCGAACGCACGAGGGCTAGCAAAGTCATGGCAAAAAGCGATAAAAAAAATGCAGAAACAACCACCTAATCTACTTAAAAACGGGAGACAAGGAAAACCATTTTAAAACAACAAAAACAATGCAAATGTGCAAGATTCGTGCTAATGGAAATGGTCATTACAAACCAAAAAGTTGGACAAGGATTCTTGTTACACACGGGGAAGGTATTAGGCACCCTAGTGCGCCCAACAAGTCGGTCTTTCATGACTTTTCTCTCACTTATTTGACTATGTTGGCAAGGTAACCTGTTTCTGTACGCTCAAAGGTGATATGCAATGCTATGCTATGTGCATGTTGTGCCTTATGCTAAATATGGATAGAGGGACTATAAGGTGTGTCCTAATGCTCTGTAATGCTACTCAAGTTATGGACCAAGCATCGGTGCGAAGATATTACATCAACATGGCCATTGACCCACTAATATTGTGTGCTAACATCCTCTCTTTGCTACATGTGAAACCTATGCTATCATGCATGTATGAGTATGGAATCATGCAAATATGATCCTAGTATATCTAGGAAAACACACAAGCAAAACCAAAGTCGAAACAAATCGGGAATCATGCACAATGATATGCCAAAAGCTATTGTTTGCACACTAAAATAGGCAGGTGCGCCTGTCTGTTGCTCCAATTTAGTGACCCACTCAGATGCACCATTGAGATGTGCCGGTTTGGTATGCCTTTGAGGTGAGACCCAGAAATTATAGACAAACTGCAAGACATGATGGATATGCGAGGCTAAATGCAATCACATGATTCTTCTACGGGCTGTCTAAAGATGCTTCCTAGGTGCTAGGTAATGCATGTTCAATGATAAAACTTCTTAAAACACATGTCTCTCATTCCATGATTTTCATGGTTTCTCATGGGTTCACCTTGGCTTCTAGAGCCATGGACCTCAAGGGTCCATTTTAGGGATTCCCAATGAATCTCCATAAGAATACAAGAGATGAAGGAGACAAACAGAGACTATGAAGGACCAAAACCATGCCTAATCTACATGCACCTATTTCCTTTTCCATGGAATTAGGAATGAAGAATTGGTGATCACCCATGAGAAGCCAATGAATAGGTCATGTGCTCAAGGACTAGAATCCTCACACAAACCTCTTCTTCCTCTCAAAAGAGTGCTATGCAGTGATTATGCCTACATGGAACAAGCATGTACAAAGCCAAAACAAAGCAAACATCATGCATGGAAACATGGTATATGCGAGGAAAACAACATGAGATATGCATGACAGACATCCACCCACCAGGAGATATAAATTAGACCCTTGAAACGTTACACAAACCCAACAAATCCAGCCAACAAGATCATGTTCAAGATATACATCATAAATATAGAGCTAAGCAAACTTGAACCTAACCATACACATGTCATAACAGTAAAAGCATGGGATATACAATGAACATGAAACTAATATGGATCTAGCCTTGCATTTAACATGATAGCATGAGCACGAAAGCATCAAAGGGTTGGATTTAACCATGGAAGAAGAAAAGAACACAAACAGAATAACAAATCTACATTTAATCTACCATGTAAAACATCTATAAAACACCCAAACTAGTATGGAAAAAACATGTATTGTTTGGAGGACTACTAGCTATATGAAGAGAGATGAAAACTTACCTGTTTGAAGTGCTCTTGTCCCTCCCGCGTGTTGCTTTTGATGGGTTCTTTGTGGCTGGAAAAAAGAGCTTTCCTCCTCCCAAAGTAGCTCCCACGTGATGCAAGATGAGGAGTTTTGTGGAGGATATGGCTGAGGAGATTTCTTCCTAGGCTAGGTGGGTGATTTCCTACTTGGAGATGAAAATTTTGGCTATAGGAAAAGGCTAAGTCGTAAGTGCTTCTATGCTAAGATGCAAGGGCTTTTTTCCTCTCTCTCTTTTCCCAACCCCCTTTCACCAATGGTTATCCAAGGCATTATATAATGAATGAAACTTAGGGGGGGTTTGTGCATCTAGAAAGCACTCGATTTGATTTGGACGGAAAGTGAATTCCTGTTGACCAAGTGAAATATTGGTGTTTATGCATATTGCTGGAAATGAAACCAATGGAAAGTAAATTCCGTCGGATTCCAAAGTATAAAAGCCTAATCCACACCTCATTTCTCACCCCCTCCCGTGGAATTTCACCAGATTTCCCCCCAATCCCTCTCCTCCTCACGAAAATCCTCTCCGCAGTCCTCCCCCTCCCTGCGTCCTCCCCCTCCCCGCAGTCCTCCTCCCTACGTCCCTGCATCCTCCCCTCCCCGCAGTCCTCCCCCTCCCCGCGTCCTCCCCTCCCTACATCCTCCCCTCCCTGCAGTCCTCCTCCTCCCTGCGTCCTCCCCTCCCGCAATCCTCCTCCTCCCCGCAGTCCTCCTCCTCCCTGCGTCCTACCCTCCCCGCAGTCCTCCTCCTCCCCACGCCGGTGGGGTGGCGCTGGGGTGGATCTTCTTGGCTTCCGCTGGCGGATCCACGAGGCCTACTTTCATCGACTGCTCGGCCTACTCTCTTTCCTTCCCTCCACAGCTCCACCATCGGCCATTAATGGCAACCGGAAACACATAGCTACGTCCCAGATCCCCATGGGATTCCCCCAACTCCAGTCCACCACTACCAACACCACCACTACTACCGCCGGCGGCGGCGGCGTCGATGTCCTCAACAGTCCAAGGTTCGCTGGCTCGATGACGAGGAGAGCGCACTCATTCAAGCGGTGCCCGCCGGCGAATGAGGTGGAGCTTCAAGTCAACTCGCCGAGGTCTGGCTGCGAGACGCCAACTTCGGTGGCCGCGTCGGCGATGTGCGGGAGCCCGATCGCGGAGGAGCTGTCGAGCGTGGAGAGGAAGCAGATCGCGCAACAGCACCTGAACCTGAGGTTTAGGATTGGAGGGGCAGTGCAGCTACTGGCAGTGAGGAAGCAAGGGTTGGATCTTGGGATCAGGGGTAAGAACGGGAATCTCATGTTTGCTTGCTTCTGCGTCGTTTGCTTGCCGCTCGGGTTGGTCAAGATCTGCGCCACCGGATGGCTGGAGTCCATAGGGAAGAAGAAGAAATTCAATTTCCTTTACTTTCCTAAGGATGTACAAATAACAAGTTTCAGAGTCAACAGGAAATCAATTTCCTTTACTTTCCAATTCCAGGTAATTCTTGTTGACTCTGGAATTCCAATTCTTATCAAATTTTGTGCACAAACAGGCCCTTAGGAGTTTTGAAAGTTCTAAGGCCTTGGGAAACCAAGGGACTCCATCCAAAACCAAATGAAGGATCATCATGTTGATTACAATGGAGAATAATAGCACAATATGGGTATGATGGTCGAAGCACCGTTAAGTAAATGAACAGCCAGCAACCTGGAAATCATGCTGGTGCACCACTGAGTTGCGCCATTTAGGTGTGCCAGATTGGTGTGCCATCTTGATGCGCCTGTATGGTGTGCCAACTTGGTTCCCTAGTTAGGTGTGCTATCCAAATGTGCTGGAAAAGTGTGCTATTTAGGTATGTCGGCTAAATGTGCTAAATTGTTGTGCTAACCTAATGTGCAAGAGTTTGTGCTGGGTTAATAGGATGTAGGATTTACACCTAGACTCTAACCTATGGCTCTAGGTTGATTCGATGCACTTGGAAGACTTTGAGTTTTAGAAAGCAAGATCTGAATTCATCGCTACTGGATCTATTAACGAGCCGCCTCAAAATCGAGGTGTCTATAGTCACATGTAGTGGTGATATGCTGACGTGGAATATATGTTGCCTTTCCGACATTATTCACCACGTGATGCAGAAAATGGAAAATCCACTGTCGTCACCGTTTACTACGGTGACTAGCGAACGTGGAATAGATCATTGCCAACTAGGCGTGATTCTCCACATTACGTGAAAATGGAATATTCATTGGTGTCACCGCTTGCTTCGGTAATGAACTTACTTTTATCATTGCTCGTATAGGCGATGAGATCAAAAACGAGATTTCTTGCTAAATTCTGAGATTTGGTGCCCTATCCTTTAAAAATAAGATTCTACATCCATTGTTAGAGGGGACGAATATTGGACAAACACAGACGAACACGAGACAAGAACTAGATCCCCTGATAGAACCTTAGAAACCCTAGAAGAGATATTCTAAGAGTGAGAGGCCTTGTGAGAGAGACCTTCAGCCCCCATTATGTCCAACCTCTCCTTGAAAAGCTTAGTTTTACAAGAATCCAATTCCTCCCAAGGCTATAAAGCATCTCCAGAGCTCTGTTCTTATTTCCATTTCCCCACCTCGCATTACGTCATCACGAGGGAAGGAAGCATCTCACGTAACATGAGAAAGTCGTTAGGCAGCATCTAACCACCGATCCAATAAGTTGAGGATCCACATCATCTCTCCTGAAGGCCTCTTGTTAGCCATCAAATGAAGAAAAGGACAAGTGACGATCACAAATAGTGTCAACATACATGGAAGTGTTGACATCTTCATCAACACCCAACAAAAATATCCACAAAAAAATTGGTGATTATGGTGGGACCAATTTTTGAGCTAACCCTTCGTGCTACGTGAGCAACCCTTCCCTTCTCTATTCATTTTTCATAGGTCGAGTTGTTGTTTTAGGTTTTAGGAGTCATGCACATAGGATTT